>LPNX010929028.1:102910-159328 GCA_001517045.1 Pseudotsuga menziesii | reverse complement strand
GGTGCAAACCCTTTTTTGGAGTGCAATTGTTGAAGCAGGGTTTGCACCTCGAAATATTTGATCCCTCTCGGCGCATGATAGAGCCGGATAAAGCTGGATCTAAGCTGGTTATCGTCATCCTCCTCCTTATCATCATCATTCCATTGCAAATGCTTGAAAATAAAATCAAAACAATGTTTTAACTTAACAGATGTGTGCACGCACTTAGAAGCGCAAGCGCACTTCTAGTGCGTGCGCGTTATGTTTTAAACTACGCGCATGAGTGATTTAAATTTAGAATTTTGTTGGGCGCCTTTTTTCCAACCTACGTGGTGGATGACTTGGATGCTTTGGTTTTAGGTTCAGATTGCCAAACCAAGTGGTTTGGACTGTCTTATAACACAAAACATGTTTTGTACCACTTCTCCTATTCCGTGCATGATTTTGCATATGCCATACTTGTCCATTGCTAATGAGAATTCACACACTTGTGTAACTTTGTCTATAGATTCCGAATATGTAATTTTTATTTAAATCTATTATTTTTTTTCTATTTTTTATTTAATTTTAAATGGACTAACGTCAATCTAACACAAAAGGTAGGCTGTTTGCTTCGGCTATAACTTTTGATTGGCTCGCCTATTTAGAAAATGGAAAAGAACCCGCACAAGAAGACACAAAGACCTACATCCTTAAAAAAAATATCATTCATTGACCATGTTAAGACCAAGATGTTGTGGACCAATGCTCGACCTTGTCATTTTAGGGCGTCCGACTTACTTCCTTAATTTAAAAAAATATATGACATAAATAAATATGGAAAAATAATGTTGCACTAGACACACCTGTTATCTACAACTCTATATAATGCTTTTCACAAAATTCCATCTTTTGCATACCAAACTAGTGGACCAACGCAAACATATTCATTATTTTTTAGGAAAAAAATAAATACCAACCTTAGGAGAACCTCGTTTTTTGGGATTTATACTTAGTTTTCATAAATAAAATTTATATATTCTGGAAGGGAATTTGATTGTCCATTTCATATTCTTACGCCATTTTCCAAAAAGTTGTATAGAAACCTCTAATATTGATTTTTGACGTTCAGATTTCTATTTTCCAAAATTCCATTGGTGTTTTTCCAAAAGTTCATTGCAACGAACACCATAAGTCAATTGCAACTAATGTGTCATAAGTGACCAGCATTAGCTTGCACCAACCCTTGACTTGATTTCCTACCTCATGCTCCTTCATTTTTTTGTTTAGCCCTTTGAAGTTGACCTTTGAGTTGTATTGACCCCAGTGGTAAAAGCAACCTTGTAAACACTGATTTATTTTGTCTTCACAAATTTCCTCGTCAGCAAAGCAACATGTCACTACATTTACACTTTAATAAACCAGCAATTTACATTCACACTTTAATAAACCAGCAATTTCCTCAATAGTCTAAATTCCTAAGAAATAAATGTTCTAGTTTCAACCTTAAAAATTGGATTTTAATTCTACTCAAAGAGGAAATCACCATAGCTCAAAGAATAAAATGAGGAATTCAAAAAATGATGTAGTCAATTTGTTTGTTTACCTCAATCCTCTAAGTCAGTTTACCACTAGTCATCTTGTGTAATTATGCATAAGTCATCTTACTCCAATCATAACCAAATATAGTAAAATGATGTTACCTTACAAATACACTGAATGTGATTAGGAGGTGGAGCAACGATTGGAGGAAAATATTACTCTTCATAATGTGATTAGGAGGTGGAGCAACTATTGGAGGAAAAGATTACTCTACATAATACAATAGTTCTTGTCCTAAATTTTTCTTGTAATTGAAAGCATTATTCTAAATATTGAAGAAGTGTTGTAAATGGAATCTTGCAGCAGGTGGATCTATTTACAGCAAGGTTACTCTTCCTAATCCAATAGTTTTTGTCCTAACTTTTGTTGTAATCAAAGGCATTATATCCTTGAACCTGAAGGAGTGTTGACTAAAGTATTGGAATCTCCCAGGAGTTGGATCTATTTAGAAGAGTGTGCAATATTTGAATTGTTTATTAAATGTATAAATTTAAATTGTTTATTAAATGTATAAATTTGTCAATGGGATCATGATTTTGACACGAAGATGGTGGCATGCCAGGAAACCCACGAAGCTTTAATTTCTCAGTAGACAAAAAAGAAACAGTTAGCACTAGGTGCAAGTCTGGTTTCCTTCCGTGCTTGCCTTATTTGAAAATATTCCACATGATTATCCAATCCAACATTTTTTCTTAAAATCATCCATATCCATACTGCTTCATTAACATTTTTTGTTAGTATCACCCAGCATTCATATCCATACTGAATCATCTACGGCCTCACGTTGATGGACGAGAGATTTGAACGGAGAAGTGAAGTGAAAACTGATAGTGGGTAATAGTATTAAATTGTAGGGTTCTAATGCTAACTGTCACTATAATAGACGATTGAGATCTGTCGAATCATGTAAAAGAAAGAAATGTCAGCTTAAAGTTGAAAATGCACGCATCCACACGCTATCACTAGGATTGATTGGAACATAATTCATCTGAATCAGTCAATAAGTTTCTGGAACTAGCCGCATCATTATTCTTCAGAATGCCTATAATATGCCTCTCATCGTGATCATGTGTTAACTTGTGGTCTCTAAAGCTATTACCCAATATAATGATTTTATTCAGATTCTCAACCTTCCAGTTTCCCTCCAAGAAGTTGTTCTGATGAATTCACATCGCTCATGGTTTTCTACCGTTTCGATGCATTCTCATCCTTGTCCTCATCCATCATGGTATTCGATCGTTTCACATTGCTCATGGTTGATGCAGCTAACAAAATAGAAGGATTGTTTGGGTTGGGTTTGGGTTTGGGTTTGGGTTTGGGATAAAACATGGAAGGGAAATATAACTAGTAATAACCATATTATTAAGATTAATATGTTTGAAATACAAGAAAGGTATATATTTGACACATTGTTAATGTTTTATGTTTTATTTCCTAAATAATATGTTAATTATCTGTATTTAATAGTTCACCTAATAAAACGGTCACTTAATTCAGGGTTGTTAATCTCATAATTAAAGTTAAGTAGATGGTTTGTGATCATTGAAATTAAGCTATTAGTTTTATCTAATAAGTTATTTTAAAGCTTCAAATAAAACTATCGTATTTAATATAACAACTCCGAGTCCCTTAACCTCTTAACCTCGGAATCTTCACTATTCCTTTAAAACCTCATAATTGTAATCCACTCCAAAATTCTAACATATATCCGCTTAATTAAAGTTAAAATAATGTCAAGCTCATATTCTTATATGTATCATAGCTAAAGTTAAGCACATGCTCTATGATAATTGGAATTAAGCAAATAGTTTTATCTAATAAGTTATTTTAAAAGTTAAAATAAAGCTATTGTAGTTAATATAACAACTCCTAGTCTCTTAACCTCCCAATCTTCAATATTCATTTAAAACCTCCTATTTGTAGTCCACCCAAAAAATGTCAAGCTCATATTCTTATATGTATCTCACTAGACCTTTGGCAACATTCAAATGGAGGGCCTTTGCATTAAGGCAATAGATTTAAAATCATTTTTAATTAATTTATTGATTAAGTTGAGCATAACAAATATAAAATGGAATTCATTTAATGGTAGTCTTATCTTGTTTTGCTTAAACGCATCTTATTAATATTTAAATAAACTTAATTAAGAATTTACTATTTAATTATTTATAAATCTATAATTAGCTAATGTTAATTATAATTTTTATGAGTTTTCGTTTTTGTTTATTAAATAGTATTTGTTTTATGTTTTTTCTTGGTTTAATATTTATGTTATACTTTATATGGATATTTATTACATCTTGTAATTAGTCTAGTGTATAGTATTTGTTTAGGATTTGTTTAACAACCTTTTTTCTCTACAAAACTAAGTGGCTAGCTACACCCATTGTGTGTGGTTGTGGCTTTGTAGGAATATATGATTATAAATTATTCTAAAATATAAATATTTATTTTTATAATTAATAAATAAATAAACAAAAATTATAAGTTAAGTTTAGAAAGTAAAGATTAATTTAAAAAGAATTTACATTATAATTATCTAAATGATTGAATATTTGAGAATTAAATAATTTATGAGATTCAATAATTTAGAGATTTAGAAATTTGAGAGTTCTACGTTTATGAACCGGTGAGAAAGCTTAATGAAGTTACTCTTATAAATTGATCATTATCCAATGTTCAATGAGGATGCGTTGTTCTTCTTGAATGTGCTTCCCAATGTGCATCCCCACCTCAATCTTCCTATGCCAGATTCCTTTGTTGGCCTATGCTGGCCATCCCTACCTCAAATTATAAGGTTATCATCTCTTCGACTTAGCACCTTGTCTCAAATCTTGGTGAAAGACACATCAAAGTTTTCATTTATTTTATCTATAAGACATTGAGCAAATGATTGTTTACGTAATCGAGACCTTCCATCCGTTAGTTTTCGCATCATCTATTTGTTATCAAATTCCTTATGATTGGTAAATCATTTGAAATCGGTTCATTGTATGTTGAACATGTCCATTTATAAAACCACGTCTATAAATTGATCAATATGTGATAATATTGAGATTGATTTGTGCTTTCACAGTTTGTTTCATCATGTTTCTCATCCATGCCTCAAAATCTTGAAGTGGCCATCTATTGGTATATGTTTCCCATTATTTCCACAAACTTCTAAAGTTGTCCCTTGTTGACCGTAGGGCCAATTTCATTCATATTGGATGATGTTATCCTTGAATCTACTTTCAAAAGTTATCAATAATAAAAATTATTATTATTATTATTATTTTGTACATGATAACATTTGATACGTGCATATGTTCATGGATAAATATACATCTAACATTTGTCTAAGCTCATTGATGGCCTTGTTTTCACTTGGGTTTTCAATTTATTCAAAGCTTTGAGTTGCTTTTCATTTAAGTAGGTATGGGGGATTTCAACTTGTTTTCTTTTCCACTCAAAGAAACTAGATCTTCTCTAGGATGTGTCATTGATTTGGTTATTTTCTCATATCCTGTTATTTAATGGTACAACCTAATTATTCAACTATGACAATTTTGACATCTTTTAGTGCCTTAGACTAAATTTTTGTTCCACTACAGGTATTGTTATCTTTTTCATATTTTGATTTTATTATTAGTGATAAAGAATGGTCTTCTAAAATATGCATACCATTATTTTGCATTTGAACTTTTTGATAGTTTGGTGTGTAGAGGTTTGCAAAAAAATTAAATGCATTTGCAGACCTCCTTATTAGTCTGATGTTTAAATATTGAATTATGCATTTCTATTCAGATGGTCCATTATGAGTAG
This sequence comes from Pseudotsuga menziesii, assembly GCA_001517045.1. Classification (NCBI taxonomy): domain Eukaryota; kingdom Viridiplantae; phylum Streptophyta; class Pinopsida; order Pinales; family Pinaceae; genus Pseudotsuga; species Pseudotsuga menziesii. The sequence continues at coordinate 153,964 of LPNX010929028.1, read as the reverse complement.
ATTTTAGAAGCTATGGTCATGTGTTTTACTTAAGTGTTTTCTTATTTCTAAATTGGATTATCTTTGAACCTTCTAGGGAAATTAATAGTTATATATATAGGGTATAAATGGATTTATCCAATCTATAGAGAGCATATATGAATAAACAAACCTAAATGGAAGGATTAGTCACATTATATAGATAATACAATGGGGCCATAGGCCATGCAATGGGGTAAAAATCATGGATTTAGATTCTACAATTCAATATTTCCATTCTCATTCCCTATGTTTAAGGATGTATACCATGATATAATTGATCTAGATCATGCCCAAGTGAACATTGGGGACAACAGTTGACTGAATGAGTCAAGTACTGTTATGGAGGAAGCATGTAAGAAGAACTAGCAAAGTATGAAATACACTAGGTCGACAAGAAGTATGCGCACATAAAATATGCAAGAATTCGAACCAATTTATTACTTCTTCTCCATGAAAGATGGAGGAACTAGAATTCTCTATATTACATTAGTGTACATGCTTATATAGGATGCTGAGATGCTTTGGTGACTATGTGTTATGTTTAGTTACAAGAGAAGTTATAACATTTCAAAATTTCAACCGTCACCGATGAATGGAAGACAAAGGCATTCTGTCGATGTTCGACAATCGTCAATATTGACAAGGCATGTTGGTATGTTGTATGTTGAGGAGGACCTGTCAAGGTGAACCTGTCGAAGAGAAAATGTTGAGGCAAACCTATCGAAGCAGGGAGAGTAGTTGAAGCAATCAAAGTGCTAGACTTTGTCGAAGCTTGACAACCTGCCAACTGCTGGTTGGGTCATTTCTCCTTCCTTAAGAAACAATGGTCTCCATTATGTATTCATTCAAGTGACGAAACTTGTTGACTACTTCAGTAGAAAAGTACCATTTTACTTGCATGGAGATTTGTCTAGCTTTAGCCACTTGAAACAAGGGAATGGAGTTTGTCCTTGTATGGCGTATGCATCGTCTCACAATGGTGTCACAAAGAAGAAGTTCCTAAACATCTGGATGGATTTATTTGGGTTCTATTGTCTGCAAGTCGTTATGTTCCAACAATGGTGCATGGTATGGTCGAAGTATATATACATTGAAAATTGGATGTAGGCTAAGGCATGTAGGAATGTCTAGCTGAAAAGCGTTTTCTCCAATATGTTTTAGGATACCATATGGAACATATCGTAGAGGTTTCATATTTATGTATGGACCAGTGAAGGGATCCTTCTTTAGATGCAACCAGACCTGATCCCCAATTTGGAATGAAGGAGGAATACGATGCTTGTCATGCCGGGCCTTAGCTTTTGCATTACCTCGTTGCAACATCTCCCATGCTTGATTTTGAATGTTGTAGATTTGATCTCTGAACTTCAATGATTTCTCCACTTCTCATCCTTTGAAGTTAGTGTCATTCGACTGTGTTGAGGAACTGAGTAAGTCGATAGGCGTTGAGGGTTGAAATCTGTAACAGATTTCAAATGGAATCTTTCTTGTAGAGTTGTGTTGAGCACGATTGTAGTTGGGTTGTATGTATGGAAGGTTGTCATCCCATGTTCAACGATGCTTACGGTTGTACATGAGAAACAATTGTATGACTAACCAATTTACAACTTCTGTGTGTCAGTCTATGTGCGAATGGAGGGATGTCAACAAAGAAAGTCTTGTGTCGAGTTGTTTCCAGAGATTTTTTCAAAAGATACTGACAAATATAACATCTCCTTTAAAAATAATGGTCATCAGGAAGCGATAATGTTTCCACACATGTTCAAATAATAGTTGAGTAGTCTGTTGTGTTGTCGTAGCATTCTTGCATGGTATAAGTATACCCATCTTGGAAAATCCCTAATTTCTCGCAGTAGTGTTGGGTCCAAAACAGGAAAACCTCAGAATTGGATTCTGCTTCAACGGAAAGATGCACCCTAAGGAGGAGAGTTATTCCACCTTAATTTTGATGAAAATATGTGGAGGAATATCCATAAACTAGGAATCCCTAGTTCTCGTAGCTGCACAGTGTCTTCTTCTCAGGTTAGCTCTGCTACCATGTTAGTTTTTCAACATTAAGCTAGCATTATTTACTATCTTTAACTGAGAGAATAACAAGTATAGTAATCAAACACAAGAGACAATGAACACATTTCTTTTCCTCAGGGAAACCATAAATGTAAAAAACCCCGCAAATTCCTCAGAGATAGAATCAGCACCAAAACAATAAAAGCCAAAAACAGTAAGTGGTCTCCCGACAGCAGTAACCTTCCTCTTGTCTAGACCCAATTTCTTCTCCTTCCTCAACTATGACTTACACTTGAGTGTGTATGAGTTGTGTATTAAATAGAGAGTCCAGATATCTATTTATACTAATCCTGACATGACTAAAACCCTACCAGGGATGACCTCTACTAGGAGAGTCTAATAACCCTAGTGGCCTGGAACTGGAGGGACTTTAACCCTTAGACAATCGGAGGGTTACCCACAATGACTTGACATGAAATGTTTACATTATTGATCCTCCCAATCGGAACATCAGGGCATGACAACATGACTGAATTAAGTTATAGATACATCCCATAATAAACATCGGGTTACAATACATAAGATACATAGATGAATACATTCTGAAGTTACAAATACATCAACAAATCACAGTATACTACTAATATGCATTGTTGGGAAATAGGGTAGACCCGGGTTTAATCATTTAGTGTCACACCAACAAAAGACCCACAGTGTTGGCCCTTTCGGCAACAACCTGCGCGCAGGTTGCAGTCTCAGCTGAAACAGCTATGGGATGCCGCAGAATCAAGTTTCTGCAAGCAGAGAGGGGGATTACTGTACCTTAGCCTTTAATAACCTTATTAATTAATAACCATAAAGCTTTACCATTCATTCACATACAACTTCGCAGATAAATAAACACTCGTGACTTGCTCAACCCACTACAGGGAATTCACAGCGAAGCTAAATATTAGCAGCGATCTAATTTATCAGATGTATACAGTTATTAATGCATAAAGGACAACAGAAATAGAAACAGCACAAGAAACCACAACACCAGGTATAACGTGGTTCACCCCCAGTTAAGGGGTTACGTCCACAAACTGTGTTCTATTCAACTTGCTACAAAACCACAGTTTGATCTGTGCACTCAGCTGCAGATCCCTTTAGTCCTCAAAAAGCCGCGCACACAGCAGCAGGCCCCTGCGCACACAACTGCAGGTTTTTCCTTACAATCTTCTTTACAAAACCCCTCTGCGCACACAGCTGCAGAGGTCGTCCACGCACACAGCTGGGACTTAACCTTTCCTTACAAAATCAACCTTAGTATTCGCCTTAATATTTTCTTACATCATAAAAAACCTAACCTATCTTCTTTACACAAGCGCTTATTTATACTGCGCATTTTTACAAAACCATGGTCTTAAACCATGGGCACCCAAAACCCTAAACCCTGGATTTCAACCAAGGGTTTATTACAATAAAGGAATTTTAACTTAACCCCGACACCCCTAAGACTATTTTGAGTCCCCACTCGCGGAGTTATCCATCTTATGGGTCATTAGAGTGCGCGCCCCAACAGGCCCCTAAGACTCACCAGTGGCCCGTCCCGGGACACTCTTCAGTTTCTCTGGTGGCAGAATTCCGCTAATGAAGCATAGTGTACTGCTTGTGGAAGCTGTCCATGCTACGGCCGGCAGCGTACTTCTGTCCTTTGCAGAAGTTTTACTGATGAAAGCCGTTGCGACCACCTACAACACCATCCTTCACTCCAATTGCCGATGCCTGACCATCCACAACTTTGGGATCCCCTGGGATTGCGTGCCACACTGCTGAAGGAATATAGCTGCTATGGTTCTGCTACACCGAAAGATTGCATGGAGGGATTCCCCAGAGTCTTTTTGCGAGACCTCATGCCCTTGGTTGCTCTACGTTAGAGCAAACTCCTGGCCGTCTTTGTAAATTTAGAGCAAACTCCTGCCTGTCGATGTACTTAGCCAAGTAGGGATGTACAGGCAGAATACTCAGGAGGTGCTGCAGACCTCTGTCCCTTACTTCTCGTACTAGCTCCTGAACGTTACAGTCATTCGACATGGTTCGGGCTGAATATTTCACAGATGCTTAAGACAGAAAACACAGGTCGAGATGGCTCCTTATAAAATCCCGAGGTGGAATTTGTAGTAATGACACCAAATCGGACGAAGTTCCGGAAATATTCTCCACACAGCGCCGGATTTTCCCAAAATCTTATTAAGACCAGTAATGAGAGCAACTCTCGTGCCAGCGCCGTCGAATGCAGTATGTCCCATCCGTCACATTTTGGGCTGCGACACACCTTGACAACCTTCGACTTCGACACAATCCTGACCCTGCGACCTACGACCAACTTGTAGCTTTGCATCCTGTAGACAAAACAGACTACGATATTCCATAGTGCGACAAGAATCTTCACTTATTTGCTTGGTGCTACCTCCTGTTCTGAGTACCTGGCCTGTCCGTGTACTTTTTTAAACGGCTCCCATTTATCATAGAGGGGAAAAGCTCACCATTTAACTTGGCTAGCTGGACTGCGCCCCTGTCAGTAACTTTCTGCACTACATACGGTCCTTTCCAATGTGTCTTAAACTTTCCAGGGAACTTCATGAATTTGCTGTCATAAAGGAGCACAAGATCACCCTGCTGAAAATGTTTCCTCTTGATGTGTCTGTCATGCCACGCTTTTTCTCGAGCTTTCTACACCTGTTGTTGGAAGCCTGCGACAAATATATCCTCTTCAAGTTCTAATATCTGTTTCAATCTTTCTGTGATTATGGCTGGGTCATCCATCTCGGTGAAAGCAGATATCCGGAGGCTGGGAACAATGCATTCCATGGGCATGACAGCTTCTTGCCCATAAACTAGTCGAAAGGGTGTATGGCCTGTCAACTTCTTGTAAGTAGTTTTGTAAGCCCATAGCACCGCTGGAATTCGAAGATCCCAATCATTCCTGTTAGCATTACAAACCTTTGTCAAGGCATGCTCAAGGATTTTGTTAAAAGCTTCGACAGTCCCATTTGCTTGTGGGTGATATGCGGTACTCTTTTGATGATACACCTGAAATTCTTCAGTCAATACTTCAATAGTCCTGTTCAGGAAATGTGATCCCTGATCACTCATAAGAACTTTGGGACACCCAAATCTGGATAAAATGTTGTCGAAGATGAACTTCGCAGCAGTAGCAGCGCTACAGGTCTTGACTAGTTGAGCTTCAGCCCAATGGGTAAGATAATCAGTTGCTGTAATGATGTATCTAGCTCCTGACTTTTTCGCAGGGGGGTTGATAGGACCAACAAAGTCAATGGCCCATTTGTCAAAGGCCTGCAATGTTACTTGCGGAGCTAGGGGCATTTCATCCCTCCTAGATGGTTTACCTGTTCTCTGACATATGTCGCAGCTGTGGCAATATTCTCTTGCATCTTTGTGAAGTGTGGGCCACCATAAACCGGCTGTCAAAATATTCTGCGCTGTGGCTTTGCCTACATAGTGACCTCCTGCTGCACCAGAGTGTGCTTCAGCCAATATTAGAGGCTTTTCGTGTTCCAAAACACATCTGCGCAGTATCTCATCTGGTCCCATTTTATATAGCTGCCCTGCTATTAAAGTGAAGTCCGCGACTCGAACCACCAACTGCTTCTTCTACTGTGTGGTCATCTCTGAAGGGGGGATACCTGTAGACAAATACTGAGCAATATCCTGGAAATATTCATCAACTATCTGTATAGAAAATAATTGTGCATCGGGGAGGCCTTCATCCATATTGGTAGGTTCTTCGCCTGACTCGAGCCCCAACAAGTGGTCAGGTCCTAGGTTAAGTCTTCCAGGCTTAACAATGATCTCAAAATCATATTCTTGAAATAGAATTAGCCATCTGTATATTCTTCCGCCTAGCATAGGTTTGTTAACCAAGTACTTCAAAGCAGAATGGTCAGTAAACATCTTAAAATGAGATCCTAGCAGATAATGTCAGAATTTTTGTAATGCATATACCATAGCAAGGCCTTCACGTTCTGTCGTAGTATAATTTTTCTCTGATGTAGATAACTTTCTGCTGGCAAAAGAGATAGGGTGATCGATATTACCTGCGCCTGGATGGGCAAGCACAGTACCTTAAGCAATAGAGGATGCATCGACATGCACATGAAACTCCTTGTTCCAGTCAGGGAATACTAGGATAGGGGCAGTGACCATTTTTTCTTTCAAAATGTCGAGGCTTGCTTGGCATTCTGGTGTCCATTCGAACTTAATATCCTTCTTTAGCTGCCTTTCCATTTGGGCAGTAATATTGGCATATCCTTGGATGAATTTCCTGTAGTAACCAGTGTGACCCAGCGTTGTGCAAAGTTGTTTGACGAACTTCGGAGGTGGTAGGTTCACAATAATAGCGATCTTCGCAGGGTCCATCATCAATCTTTGCTTACATACCACATGACCAAGTAGAATGCCAAAGGGTGCACAGAAAATGCACTTTTTCAAGTTCAAGGAGATTTGGTGCTGTCTGCATTTGTCCAACATAAGTCTCAAACTAGTTATATGGTCTTTTACTAGCCCAAAAATAGTCCAATAATCAAAGTAAACTTCTAGGAATTTATGTATGTATTCCTTAAACGGGGAGATGACTACTCGCGAAAATATGGCAGGTGCATTCTTCAGCCCAAAGGGCATGATAGTATACTGGAAGGATCCCATTTCGGTAGCAAAGGTTGTCTTGTGACGGTCCTCTGGAGCAATTCGGATCTGATGGTAGCCCGAAAACCCATCGGTAAAAGAGTATACTTCTTGACCTCCGACATTGTCGAGCACTTCATCTGTAAAGGGAGTGGGAAAAGGGTTGTGCAGATAGGCATCATTGAGTTTCCTTAGATCGACACAGATTCAGATTTCACCCTTAGTCTTCTTCTCCTGGACGACCATAGGGCTGACCCACTCAGATTCTTCAACAGGTTCAATTATTCCTGTAGCAAGCATCTTATCCAACTCTAGCTTAACCTTTTCCTTGTATTTTGGATTCAATCTATAAGGGCGCTGCTTCATAGGCTTCACATCAGGCTTCAGGGGGATCTTCATTACTCCGATATCTCCCAAGATACCTTTCATTTCAGAGAACTTTGTTGGAAAAATATCTTGGTATTCGTGGAGAAGTTGAGTTACCTTGCTTACCATCTCGTCATCCCAATAGTCGCCAATGGTAGCAAACTTAGGCTGCTTCTCGGATCCAATGTTAACTGTGTGCGTCTTCAAGGGCTGCGTCACTTCAGGAACTTCGACTGCTAGTCCATGCACGTCGCAATATCCTTCTGACTCAGGGATATCAAGACAGTGCGGGTCCTCCTCCTCGTCAACTGTGAAGTTATAACATTCGACTACGAGGGATTCTTGTGTGGCCCAATCAGGGCAATTTTCTGTCACTTCTTGTTCGTTAAATACCTTAGTATGGATGATCCTAATAGCTTCATCGAGGGATGGATAGACATCATTAGTAGAGAAAGTATGGATAAAGCTATGAACAAGACAGTCCCAACTTACAGTATCTTGGCGAAGTTCAGCCTCCGCGTACCAGTTCTTCGCTAGTGGTCCCAGCGTGTGCACAAATCTATGTACCCACTCATCCTGAGGTACATACTTCCATGCCTCGTAGCATTTAATTAAGTGGTCCTGGGGACAAGTTTTCCCATCAAACTTGCTTTGCGCCTTGGCCAACTGGTCTGAGAATCTCAGGCGAAGGAGCTTCCGACATGCTTTCCAGGTAGGGATCTGCTTCTTATGGCTCGTCCACCATCTGACTGCTGTGGCTCTGAATGCTGACTCTAGGGTCTCCATTTTCTGTAGGTCAGGTATCTGATCCAAGAATTGTGCAATAAATGGTTCAGGATCTGTCGAACCATCATACACAGGTATAGTTCTGGTTTGTGAGCTGACCCATCTAAGAGACTTGGTAAGGTAGGCCTTGCTTCCCCTATGGTGCTCAGATAATCGGTGTTGCCAACTTTCTAATTCATCTTCAGAGTCCGTCATACAGGAGCTACCAGACTCCCACCCTGCAGCCGGAGGATCTACATAACCTTCTTCCTGCGCTGTGATAGTAGATATAGGTTCCACATCAGCTTGATCCTCATGGCGGAGTGGCTCGTTGTACCATTCCCCTTGTGAAGGATCCAGGGGCAGGATGACCCTGAAGTCTTTCCCTTCGAAGACCATCTGTCTCTTCTTTAGGTTGATGACTGCGGCATTTTCCATTTCCCATTCAATTCCTAACAGGGCCGGGTAAGGGTTGCTGTCATCAATGATCTCAATTACTTCGAAATCCGCAAAGGTGCTGACTCCGTCAATATCTATTTGGAGATCCAGGAATCTTCCTAAAGGTACAATCTTTTGTTGGTTGGCTAGCCTCAACTGTATAGGGGACCAGGCAAGGGTAGGTTTCCCCATTTGTTCCCAGGTTTGTTTGGTTAAAACATTTACATCGGACCCCAAGTCCAGAATAACATCGGTCATATCATATGCCCCTATCTGAGCATTCAATCGTATTTCCCTACCGGTCCTGCTGACTCGATGAACAGTTTTGTCCTAACCACAACTTTGCAGAGATTCGCAGGAAGCAATGACGCTCTGCAGCTCATTCAGAGCAGCTTGATTTCTTAAAAGTTTGAGGCAACTTTGCAAAAAGGTATATAGTATACTTACTCTATCTAGCGATGCGTCGCAGGGTGGTGACTGAGGTTGCCCAGGTGCGCTGGGTGGGCTAGGGCCAGCAAAATCCTTCTTGGCCTCCATGAATGTCTCTTTCTCTCTGATGATATCAAATGCAGGAATTTTCTCAGGAGCCTTACGAACTAGAGCTTCGACAGGTTGGTTTGGTGTATTTTGGATGTGTGTCGTAACTCCACTTCTTGTAACGACATTGATGGTTGCCGCAGGGCGGGGCTCCACAGAAATCATCTGGAGGCTCTGAGTAGGGGTAGTCTGTCGTTCCTGAATCTTAGCGATCAACTGGGGGCACTGCTCAATCACATGATCTACGGCGCGGCAATACCGACACGTCGTAGTGGGGTTCTGACAGTCGCGAGCCAAATGCCCAGCTTGGTTACAATTGTAACACATGAATTGGCTTCGGCCGCACCCGGCCATGCCTCCATGGCCTCCAGAAGTACCTCGTCCAGAGGCACCCCCCTGGTAACCATAATTATCATTACTTGGGCCTTCAGTGTGCACCCGATAGGCATCATAGGTGCGGCACTCATCCTCATTATGACCTACAGATTTGCAAAAATTACAGTAGGAGTTCTTAGGTCCCTGCCCATACCTTTGGAGTAGGTAACAGTTCTCAGGTCGGTGTTGACCTGTCATTCTGCAGAGCTCACAATAGAGAACTTGTGGTGGAAAGGGGTTCGGCGCACCAGTCTGCAGGTACTTGTTTACCAGAGGGAACCATTCCTTGTCGTGACCTTCGGTCCGACATTGCGTACACCAAACCTCTTTGCGATCAGGTTTTCCCTTTTTCATCTCGCGAAGTTCTAGAGCCATCGCGGCTAACTGCGCTTGGATTTGAGCAATACCAGAGTCATCTCCGACAGGGGCAGTCTCTAGTTTCATTGCGATTTCCAGAGCCTCTTGCTGGTCAGCAACCTTCTGTTGCATGAGTGGAGTTCATATATGTGGTAACAATGCTGCAATAAACCATTCCTTGTGCTGCGCAGGACTAATGGTAAAGCTGACTTGGTCCAGTAGAACTTTGAATCTCTGATCAAAGTCCCAGACTGATTCGCCGTGCCGTTGTTGAATCTCCTTGAGTTCAGTGATGCTCTGCGACTCCGATTTAGGCTTCTTAAATTCTTTGATTATGGCCGCCTTGATCTCGCCTAAAGTAGGGCTCTGAGTGCTAGAAAATTTCATGAACCATGTCAGAGCCCGGTCCCGAAAAGAAGTAATGAGCTGCGCAGCTCCCACATCCGGATCTGTAATTTTCTTCGCGGTCCATACCACTTCGTAGAGAAACCAGAACTGTTATGGGTCCTCTGATCCCGTGCCTTTAAAGATGGGGAGTTTAATGTCATCAATGAGGTGGGCCATGGAGTTTCTGGGGGGGTTGGGAGGGGGACAGGATGTCTATGGGGGGGGATTTACGGGGGCAGACTGGCCTGTGGCCGAAATACTCGGGCCTGGTTGACTCTCAGACTGCGATGGGATTTCAGGGGTAGCGGGGCGGCGTTGCGGGGTGACCGGAGGGTTTCCAACCGAAGGGTCGTCTTTGGAATCTGACTCTTTAGGGTTTATAGGGGTGGACACGGTAACCTGACCTAAGGAAGAGGGTTCAAAATCTCTCTTATACCTTTTTCCGTTTCGCAGCAACCCACTTTTCTCGTCGAAGGGAGTGTCACTTGCAAACATATGTTAGTACGACGAAACTAATAGTCCGATTCAAACAACAATATACCCGTTTCGGCCAATAGTGTTTTAATCCTTAAGCTTAATCAATTCAAAAATGTACCGCGGGGACCTTTGAAAAACTGTCGTTCAGCTTGGCTGAAAGAGGTGCTCGTGTCAATGGCAAACTCTGTTACAAAGGATTCCAACGTTCGCGTCGTCCAGAAGTCAACAGCGTGGGAGACCTCGTTGTTCACGTGTTGCACAAGATTGACCCTTGTGGGGGTCCACATAGGAATCCGTCGAGCTTGAGAGTTCTTCCTCCTCTCTATGAACTTAGACAACCACTGGTGCAACTCTATGTGGATACTACCAAAAAAAATTTCATAAGCATCACAAAAAACATACCTTTGTAAAAATTCACTTGCACTACACCGCGGATTGGCGTTCTCTTGCTGCGCAAATTGCAAACAGATCTCAGCAAACCAATCACTGATTTCCTTCACAGAGGGCCTCCAGAACATAGCCCTTGTGGTACAAGGTAAACCCCTCTTGAGCAGGTACTGATTTCAACCGGCAACAGAACCAATTTGTTGGGCAATAGGGTAGACCCGGGTTTAATCCTTTAGTGTCGCACCAACAAAAGATCCACAGTGTTGGCCCTTTCGGCAACAACGTGCATGCAGGTTGCAGTCTCACCCAAAACAGCTATGGGATGCCGCAGAATCAGGTTTCTGCAAGCAGAGAGGGGGATTACTGTACCTTAGCCTTTAATAACCTTATTAATTAATAACCATAAAGCTTTACCATTCATTCACATACAACTTCGCAGATAAATAAACACTCGTGACTTGCTCAACCCACTACAGGGAATTCACAGCAAAGCTAAATATTAGCAGCGATCTAATTTATCAGATGTATACAGTTATTAATGCATAAAGGACAACAAAAATAGAAACAGCACAAGAAACCCCAACACCGGGTATAACGTGGTTCACCCCCAGTTTAGGGGTTACGTCCACAAACTGTGTTCTATTCAACTTGCTACAAAACCACAGTTTGATCTGCGCACTCAGCTACAGATCCCTTTAGTCCTCAAAAAGACGCGCACACAGCAGCAGGCCCCTGCGCACACAGCTGCAGTTTTTCCCTTACAATCTTCTTTACAAAAACCCTTTGCGCACACAGCTGCAGAGGTCGTCCACGCACACAGCTGGGACTTAACCTTTCCTTACAAAATCAACCTTATTCTTTGCCTTAATCTTTTCTTACATCATAAAAAACCTAACCTATCTTCTTTACACAAGCGCTTATTTATACTGCGCATTTTTACAAAACCATGGTCTTAAACCATGGGCACCCAAAACCCTAAACCCTGGATTTCAACCAAGGGTTTATTACAATAAAGGAATTTTAACTTAACCCCGACACCCCTAAGACTATTTTGAGTCCCCACTCGTGGAGTTATCCATCTTATGGGTCATTAGAGTGCGCGCCCCAACATGCATATGACGGGTAAGTAGCTCATGGTGGTATACAACTCTCCATTCCTGCTTATCTAGAATGAAACCTCTTTGTTGACATATTGGATTAGTGCAAAATCTCAATGTTGTCCTAGTAGAGATGGAAGGCATCTAGAAAGTTTCTGTGAGATATGGATGAATGTTGTATTGGCTAAAGTAGTTGCATGATCATATATTTATGCATAAGAATTCACCAGTATGAATATTCCTTATGAAATGTTTCTAACCATACAAATGAATTTGACTTGTAGGAAAGATCACATACATAATCACCTACAAGAAAAGAAGGATGAGACTTGTTTCAAAGAACAAGTGATGACAATTCAAGCCGAAGAATAATATGACAAATGCAACGACATCATTAATGTAGAACCTTCCATCCATGAAGAAGTAACTAAGAAGACCAGTTCAAGAAGAATGGTGTCTAGGATGCAGTATCGATACGTGAAGGGAAGTTTGTAGTTCCATCATGTAGTAGATGGAAACGTTGTGGATATAAGGCAAGATTCGTAGTACGAGGATTCTCCCTAAAAGAAGGCATAGACTACAAAGAGGCATTTGTAGCCAGTAGGAATTGAGACACATGACAGGCAGAATCATGTGTACAAATGAAAGAAGGCCTTGTACGAGCTCAGAAGACACCCATGAGATAACACATACATGAGGAGGTTGATGAAGATCTGAACCTTTGCTACAAGGTTGAAGATTAGAGGATTTTGGTATCAAGTGAGCCTAGATGGATACATAGAATATTAGTAGTAGAGGAAGCTACTTGTCACTCCAATACAAAATGTTTCAGTGCATAGAGTATGAAAGACAAAGGGAGTATGATGCTCCACTTCAGAGGGAGTGACCGTAGAAGATCCTGAGGTTCTACATGGTACGATAGGATGGACAAATTACTGAAGAATCTAGGATTTATTGAGAGTAAAGAGGATTCCAACCTTTGATTCAAGGTTGAAGGTGGAATACCAATGAATGTCCTATTATATGTCAATGACTTGTTCATGACAGAAAGGAGGAACTCATTAAAGTTGCAAGAAGGAGACTTGATGCCGAGTTTGAGATGAAGGACTTGGGGATGATGCACTACGTTCTAGGCATGAAGGCATTAGAGGAAATTTCAACTCAAAATGGGTCTTTTAACCCTAATTCAAATTCCATGTCATCATGTGTTAGCCAACTAAATTGCTTTAAATTTGAAATACCGTATAGGTCTTAAACAATTTTTTAATTTAGATTTTGGGATAGGTACCATAAAAATTAACCTACATGAACATGGTACCATATAGGTCTTGATGGATGCCGCTCGCATTATATAGTTATATTATCATCATCATCATCTTCATCACCATGATCATGATCTTCTTCATCACCGTCATCATGATATTCTTGATAACCATCATCATCATCATCATCATCATCATCATCATCATCATCATCATCATCATAATCATCATCATCATTATCATGACCATCATCATCATCATGACCATCATCATCATCATAATCATCATCATCATCATCACCATTATCATGATGTTCATCATCATCGTCTTCATCATCATCATCATCATCTTCTAATTCATTATCATCATCTTCATCATCATGATAATGATCATCATAATCATGATCATGATCATGTTCATCTTCATCATCATGATCATGATCATCATAATCATGATCATTATCATCATCATCATCATGTTCAGCATCATCACCATCATCATGTTCATCATCATCACAATCATCATCATCATAATCATCATGTTGATCATCATTGTCTTCATCGTCATAATCATGATCATCATAATCATCACCATCATGATCATTATCATCATCATCATCATCATCATCATCATCATGTTCATCATCATCGTCTTCATCACCATTATCATGATCTTTTTCATCACCATCATCATGATCTTCTTCATAACCATCATAATCATCAACATCTTCTTCATCACCATCATGCTGATCTTCTTCATCATCATCATCATCACCATGATGTTCATCATCATCATCTTCAGCACCATGATCATCATCATCATCAACAGATCATCATCGTCTTCATCATCATCATCATCGTCGACATCATCATCATCTTCATCATCATCAACATCATCATCTTCATCATCATCATCATCATCATCGTCATCATCATCATCATCATCATCATCACCATCATGATAATCATCATCGTCTTCATCACCATTGGTATCATCATCTTTGTCTTCATCATCATCATCATGTTCATCATCATCATCACCATCATCATGTTCATAATCATCCTCACGACAAGAGAGGGAGGGATGGAGTAAGGGAGAGAAAGAAACCTATAGCGAGGGATGCAGAGAGAATGAGCGAGGTATATTTAGAAAGATATAGGGGTATGTAGGGATTATTGGGGTTATAGAGAGAAACATTTATATGCATGAAAATAAGGAAACACTAAAAACATTTACTTTGTTGCTAACCATAGCAAACATTTGTTTTCTTATGATTTTATTCATTGCCTTAGCTATGCACCCACCCTATTAATTGCGCTTAACCATATCGCGTGCACATTTTACTTATACAAATCACGTACGCATTTTTACTCTATATAATGCATCCGCATTTTAGGACTGTAAAAACCATAGATTGTTTTTGTTCAAGATAAAATTCACTCTATTTTTACAAAAATCCGATTACCACGCATTTTTTTTCAAGAGGACGAGCCCGCCTGTGGAAATACTCATAATACACACTCTCCATCATTATTTTTGTTATGTAGGTGCAGCATTGAGGACATGTTTCATGGTTTAGGAGCACACATGATAAGATATCAAGCTTCAGTGTCATTTCATGGTGATGGTGGATATACACAATTGTACAAGAGAATCAGCTTGAGGAACAATTTATGATTTAACTTTCATTTGCTTATTATTCAAGAGAACCAAAGGTAAATTTTCCCATTCATTATTGTTTAGCTGGGAAATATGAACAATTGAGAAGGAAGATTGAAGCACCTTGAAGGATCAATAGTTATAAAGCAAGTTAAAGGTTTGAAAGCTTGCAATTGAGGAGCAACAAAAACAAACTATATTGAATTGATCATTGCGGTGATGGGGAATGTACGTAACTGAGGAAGAAAATCAGCAAGGAAGAAGAGACCTCAAGAATTCATCGAAGAAGAAAAAGAAAAGAAAATAATGGACATGATGAATCGAAGGATTTCTTCAGAAACTAATCCAAATCCAATTATAGAGGATACGGCGGTTCATCCTATTAATCCAGCACAAGAAAAAAGGAAGCATTCACTAGAGGGACCTTCAATTTCCACAATAGTTGTTGAACAAGCACCCCATGGAAGTATTCAAGAAGCAAAACGTAGGTGCTCATTAGGGGATGTTTCAAATCCCACATCAATTCAAAGTGATAAGTTACCATCTCAAGACGAAGCTCATGAAGAGGCATTGGACATGGATCCTACTATTGAAGAGGCGTTGGACATGGAGCCTACTGTTGAAGAATAAAATATTATCCAAATGATCGATGAGGATGTTGGACTTCCACCATCCAACTACCAGGAAGAGAATGAAGGACAACAAGTTGCTACTGAAATGCCATAGTGTATTGTTGATGTGCTAGATGATAGAAATCCAACCCCCTTACCTCCATTAGAAAGCACAAGTCGAAGAACTCCGAAGCGTATACAATTTTATGAAGGACTCCTTAATTCCATTGAAGGTATGCTATCTAAACGTAGTAGTGCTTATCAAACTCAACAGATACAAAATAAATATTTTGTTTCTAAATGTGATGGAGATAAATGTTGATTATTTTTATCATTGTTAAAATCTAGGGGCATGAATATTGTTAGGAAATCATTAGGGATAAAGATGATAAATAATTCTAGACCAAGTTCTCATATAGCTAAAGGATTAGTAGATTCCTTTGGTAAAATTGGTAAGAACACACGGTCAAAGGACCGCAATGCGACTCGTCGTATGTTGTCACAAGCAATTGTAAATAAGAACACTAGGGTCCTTCGTTTTCTCAAGCCTACATCTAAACTAGTTAATTTGAATGTAAAAACCCTTTGTAGGTATTCTATTAGAAGACAATATCTTGACACAACCACCTAGACATATTTTTGGGTCTTTATTGGTCGGTTGCCACGTCGTGACATGAAGCTAGTTGATGTAGTAAAGGGACTAGTGCATAGTTTTTGGCATGATCACACAAGGCCTTCTTCAAACCGGAAGGATGTACTAAAACTGAGAAGGGGTTCAAAGGACCATGAACCACATATTAAACATCTTCTTGATATAACACAAACAGAATTATACGAGAAATTTAGGAGTGAACATAGACAATTAAACTTGGGGCAAAGATATTTTGAGAAATGTAAGCCCCGGTATGTTAGAATAAATACTCTTCATAACACTTGTTGTTGTAGATACCATGCAGAATATGAATATTACTATGAAAAATTTTTGTACATTTCTCATGTGTTGCATACTAACCATGTGCAATATTGCTCCTTCACAATACAACCGACCTCATCAAGCGAATTCATTCATAGTATCATATGCAATAGGCCTGAGGGGAAAATTAACTATACAAAATCATGTCTGGATGGAACTTGCTCCAACTGTGCTGGAATAAAATTATTGAGCCAATGTATGCACGAGACTGGAGACAATGAATTTTGGAATACGGTTACAGACATGAAAAGTTTCAAATATATCAGCCATGAAATAGTCCCAAGGAAAGAAAGAAAAAAAATACAATTGGTGACATCTCAGGTACATGCATTTATCTTTAAATTTATGTTTGAACAGTTGCATTTCACTCCTTACTTACAAAAAAAACCTGATATTGAGATCATTTTGTGTCAACAAGTACAAGTTAGTGACTTTGTCAAGGAATTTATGGAAAAGACACATCGATATGTTCAGCATGTCCACTTGGCAAGATGGGAGGATGAGAAGTTTAGAATATGCAGAGATACATTTCCTCGTGGTACTATACTTTCAGTTGTTGATTTTGCTGAGAACTACAATCTGCAACCTCAAAATGACATCCAAAGTCAGCATTATCACTCTGAGCAGGTTTCCTTAATGGTTCATATAATATATAGGCATGGCCCAAATAGCAGTGAAGAGCAAACAGAAATTCTAAAGGAATATCACTTCTACATAAGTGATGATATGTGCCATGACTTCCACTATGTATGTCATTGCTTCATCATGTTCTATGATCATTTGAAGGGTAGGAACATACAGATGGATTGACATTGGATTTGGTCTGATGGATGTGATGGTTAGTTCGAAAATGCGTGCATATTTCCATGGTTGTGTTCATTGCATAAAAACTACAAAGTGCCACATATGTGGAACTATTTTGAGACTGGGCATGGTAAAGGAGAGCATGATGGAGCCAGAGCATGTGTCAAAACATCCCTACGAAAAGACGAATTGAAATTATCTACAATATATACTCTTCAAAATGCTCAATCTATATTCAGGTGGTGCACGTCAGTAATGGGAGAGGTTTCAGCTATGCGAGTAGATTCCAGAAGAAAGAGACACGTGGAGAGATTTTTTTGGAGGTGGTAGACATAAATTGTTCACATGCATGGGAATGCAAGACTGTTCCTGGGACTCATGGCTTTCATTCGGTTCAAAGCTTTGATAACCCAGTATTTGAAATTTGGACCAGAAAACTCACTTGTTTTTGTGCACCTTGTTGTGATGGTGACTGGAATGTGTGTGAATCATTCGATTGGGTTGATGGATGGGATCGCATATCACTTCCACTTGATCAGCATGCAATTGTTGAGTTAACTCCATTGGAAGAAGACCAATTGTCTATTTCTATAGGTTTTGATCATGTATCAGACCTTGTACAACCTGGTATGATGCATTTCCTTAACATTTTTTTGTAAAATTTACGTAGTCTTGAAACTCACATTAATGGCCTTGTATCACATGAAAAATATTTGATCATATACCTACAATAAACTATGTAGGACACATATACGTAGTGGTTACCTCAAAAGATAGTGAATGGGGTGGTGATTACTGGATGGCACATTGTATAGAGGGAAAGCAAACCCTCATTATGTCCATGACTGATCATGAAAACAAGCACTTTCCCATCAGGTCTATGGTTGTTAAAGGTGAATACCTTACACATGAAAACAATGCAAGAAAGAAGGGTGGATATGTTTACAGGGATTACAAACAAGGTGCAAGTGTGTATCACTTTACCAACTTAATCATTGGTACAAAATTCCAAGTACGAACAATGCCTAGCAAAAATCCATCGAAGGTACGCTACTTCTTACCAGATACAGAGCACGAGAGACTAATGGATACCATGATTATAAGAGATGATCTGGAGGGCTTGGTTGTATGATAATAGGTGGGATCTAGCATGATGAGGTATGTATCATAATTTTAATTTTCCCATGCATGTTTCTTATGAATATGTCAATTTTGTGTTCTTGATATGCAAAATTTCCCATATTGTTGTTTATAAATATGCCAAAAGCTCTCTTGTATATCAAGTTAATGAACATGCCAAATTTTACATATGATCAATAAACCCTATATATAAATCATATGAACATTTCAAGATCTCATTCACATGATATACATAACATTAGAATACATACATGTACCTCTTTACGTCATACCTATCAAAGTTCTTTGTAGGCTCTCTTAGAGGACTAAAACCCAGATTTTTCACGTAGGTAATATTGTCAATGTTTTCAACCGATATATACAACTAGGATGATGGAAACAAGATGCCACAATGATAAAATTATGTTTTAAGGATTGTATAATTTCCTTCTTGACAACTCACCTCTTATACCCACATGTCCATTTCTTGGTGACCTCTGTCTACAATGGTTTCTGAAACTAGGATTTCGCTGAATAGGGGACAATGTAGTCATGCCAATGAGGGCCAAAATATGAAAGCCACAGATGGTGGGGATGCAGTTGGCATTGCCATATTTCCCATGCCCAAACATGCTAGCAGGAGTTGACGAAATTCAAAATTGCGGCTACGTGAGTTTTTTTGCGCACCAGGCACAAGTCCACCAGGTGTCCCTGAACGGTATCTGGAGGTGACCTACAACTCACCATAGATCGATTCTTGGGCCTTCAATCGATGAAATTTTGATTCCATTGGATTCATGATATGGGAATTTATCTAGGGGAGGGCCTCTCCCTCCTTTCCATTTCCTGGTTACCTCTTTTTATGGTGGTTTCTAAAACTAGGGTTCCGCTCAGTAGGGGACAATGTAGTCACACCAACAAGGGCCAAAGTTGGAAAGCCATGGACAGTGGGGATTCGTTTGGCGTTGAAATATTTCCCATGCCCAAACATGCTAGAAGGAGTTGATGGAATACAAAATTGTGGCTCCGTGAGGTTTTTTGTGTACCAGGCACAAGTCCACCAAGTGTCCCTGAATGATATCTAGAGGTGACCTGAAAATCACCATAGATCAATTCTCAAGCCTCCAATCAATGAACCATTGATTCCGTTGGATTCCTGACATGGGATTTTAGCTAGGGGGGGCCTCTCTATCCTTTCTATTGCCTGGTGACCTTCATCTACGATGGTTTCTGAAACTAGGGTTTTGCTGAGTAGAGGACAATGCAGTCATAGGAACAAGGTCCAAAGTTGGAAATCCATGGATGGTGGGGATGCGATTGACATTACCATATTTCCCATGCCCAAACACGCTAGTAGGAGTTGATGAAATTCAAAATTGCAGCTCCATGATTTTTTTTGTGCACCGCGCACAAGTCCACCAGGTGTCCCTGAACAGTATCTGGAGGTGACATGCAACTTTCCATAGATCGATGCTTAGGCCTCTGATCGAAGAACCAAAAATTTTGTTAGATTCGTGACATGGGGTTTTAGCTAGGGGAGGGGCTCTCTCTCCTGTCCATTACCCAGTGACCTCTGTCTATGGTGGTTTCTGAAACTAGGGTTTTCCTGAGTAGGGGACAATGTAGTCATGCCAACAAGGGCCAAATATATAAAGCTATGGATATTGGGGATGCGGTTTGCATTGCCATATTTCCCATGCCCAAACACACTAGTAGGAGTTGATGAAATTCAAAATTATGGCTCCGTGAGGTTTTTTCCACACCGGGCACAATTCCACGAGGTGTCCCTGAACGGTATGTGGAGGTGACCTGCAACTTGCCATAGATCCATGCTTGGGCCTTCAACTAATGAACCGTCGATTCCGTTGGATTCATGAGGTGATATTTTAGCTATATGCGGGCCTCTCACTCCTGTCCATTGCTCGGTTACCTCCATCTACGCTGGTTTTTAAACTAGGGTTTCGCTCAGTAGGGGACAATGCAGTCATGCCAATGAGAGCCAAAGTTGGAAAGCCATTGATGGTGGGGATGCAGTTGGTGTTTCCATATTTCCCATGCCCAAACACGCTAGCAGGAGTTGACGTAATTCAAAATTGCAGCTCCATGAGGTTTTTTGCACACCGGGAACAAGTCCACCAGGTGTCCCTAAATGTTATCTGGAGGTGAAATGCAACTCACCATAGATTAATGCTCAGGACTTCAATCGATGAATGTTCGATTCCATTGGATTCATGATGTGGGATTTTAGCCAGGGGGCCTCTCCCTCCTATCCATTTCCCGGTGACCTCTGTCTATGATGGTTTTTGAAACTAGGGTTTCACTCAGTAGGGGACAATGCAGTCATGCCAACGAGGGCCAAAGTTGGAAAGACACAGATGGTTGGGATGCAGTTGGTGTTTCCATATTTCCCATGCCCAAACACGCTAGCAAGAGTTGACAAAATTCAAAATTGTAGCTCCGTGAGGTTTTTTGCGCACAAGGCACAATTCCACCAGGTGTCCCTGAACGGTATCTGGAGGTGACTTGTAACTCACCATAGATTGATGCTAGAGCCTTGAATCAATGAACCGTCAATTCTGTTGGATTAGTGACATGGGATTTTAGCTAGGGTGGGGCTCCCCTACCTGTCCATTGCCCGGTGACCACTGTATACGGTTATTTCTAAAACTAGGGTTTCATTCAGTAGGGGACAATGCAGTCACGCCAATGAGGGCCAAAATTGGACAGTGCATTTCATGCCAACGAAGGCAAAATTGGAAAACCCTATCCCCAACTAGGGTTTATTGTTTAACATGCACAGCCCATAACCATAAACCTACCAAGGAAACCCTAATCTTATCTTATTGTCACAACTCAATTCAAAATCAATCTAATGTCCAACTCAATTTTTTCAATTCCGGTGGACTTAGGCTTCAAATCATGTTGATTCACAAAGTTGGTTCTCGGTCTTTGGATTCTATTGTAGTTCCTTTAATGCTGAGTGATTAGTCATTGGGTGCATGAGATTTGTTGAATAGTGTTGTTGGTCGTTGATGAAATGCGAAGAATCTATTGCACTTAGTTTTATTAAGTTACACTTGAGCATTGACTTAACATGTAATTTAATCATCCAAAATCACAATTTTTAATTAGATATATCCAATTGGTGTGCATGTAGTGAGTTCATTGAAACCTTGAAGTACATTGTATTGCACTTATATTTATTAAATTACACAAGAAAGATCTTCGACTTTACTGTGCATGTAGTGAGATCATTGAAACCTTTAAATATAATAGTTTTTTCTTTTGACATAGTGCATTCATAAGTAATAGATAATCCACACAAATCAATACAATAGATTGAGACAAGAACATGTGGAAACCAAAGAACAAATTCAAAGTGAAATGTATCGTTCATTTATAACTGAAATGTCAATGTACATGTCTCCAAAAGTACATATATATCCGAAAGTATCCAAAAGTACATATATATCCAAAAGTAATCAGAAGTACATGTGTCTCCACAACTATCCAAGCCACATCAACATGTATCCAAAACTATCCAAGCCACATGTACATGTAAGTGAAATGTCAATGTACATGTCTCCAAAAGTACATGTATCCAAAACTGTCCAAGCCACATGTACATGTATTGAAATGTGCATATCCCATAAGACACATCAAAACTCAATCTTCCTCTTGTTATTTCTCGAGGTTGATCCTTCAGGAACAACTCTAGAACTAGTGTGCATCTCTGGATCCTACAAATTAAATATCAATTGTTAAATTCAAATAACTATGTACTAATACATTAGCTCAATAAAATACCATATCTAAATTAACTCAACGATTATCAAAATGTTAATGGACATTGCATGGAACAATTGGTCATTAATGGACATCTCACCTTAGTGAAAGACTATGATAAAGGGGATTGTGTTCCTTGTGTAGCAGATGGAGTTGTTGGTTGAACATCAAGGATAGTCGCATCCACGGTCGAACTAGAGGGGGCAGGAACTGGTGGTGGTGGTGGTGGATACAATCACCAAATGTTGAAATAGTTAGATATGTGCATGAATAAACAATAGACAACAATAACACACTATGTCTAGATCAAGTTCAAATAGTTGTACCTCTGTGCAGCTTGTTGTTATTGCAGATACCACATTGACTGTTGCATCAATAACTCGTGCTGTTGGTGGCTACAATCACCAAATGTTGAAATAGTTAGACATGCATGAATAAACATATGCCAACAATAATAAACTATGTAACGTTCATGTTGAAATAGTTGTACCTCTGTGTGATTTTTGCCATTGTAGATGCAGCACTGACTGCTACATCAACCATCCCTGTAAGGTTTTCAATAGTAAACTCTCGGTCCTGATGTAGTAAACATGCAAATCAAACATTAACAAAATATTTTATGCATTGGATTTCAAGTTAACAAAGAAATATCATCAAAGGATATACATTACCATGGTATCAATAGCTCCATGTTCGTGGACAACTAGGCTCTTTCTAGGGGTAGGCTACCTCATATACACATGACCCTTGTTCACATATGGCCTATGAGGAGATACAACTCTAGGAAATGGTCCAGGTGTTTCGGTTGGTGCCTATAGTCAACAATATTTCATGTAGTTAGACACGCATGATTCAATGAACATACATGTATTTAAAAAATGGAATTTTTTAAATGTTTAAAATGTTTACCTCCATCAATGCTTTCCCCCGTGAAGGATCTAGCATCTGCTAGTTTAATAATTGTAAATATTAGAACATAGATAGCATTAATGAACTAACATGTACAATGTGTGGAAATTAACAAATTAACAAGTATTAAAAAACTGACATTTTTAAAATTTTTACCTTGGTGTGAGATACGACAATGGTAACTATATGAATCTCTCCACCAACCAAGGGATTAGGGGATGGAATGTCATGCCCAGATATTTCCTCAGTCGAAACGACCATGGTTTCTACCTCCATCACTGCTTTCCCTCGTGAAGGATCTGGCATCTGCAAGTTTAATAATTCTAAATATTAGACATTAGATAGCATTAGTGAACTAACATGTACAGTATGTGGAAATTAACAAGTTAACAAGTATTAAAAAACTGAAATTTTAAAATGTTTACCTTGGTGTGAGATACGGCAATGGGTGCTATAGGAATCTCTCCACCAACCAAGGGATCAATGGATGGAATGTCATGCCCAAATATTTCCTCGATCGATACAACCATGGTTTCTACCTCCATCGCTACTTTCCCCCGTGAAGGATCTGTCATCTGTAAGTTTAATAATTGTAAATATTAGACCGTAGATAGCATTAGTGAACTAATATGTAGAGTATGTGGAAATTAACAGATTAACAATTATTAAAAAACTGAAATTTTAAAATGTTTACCTCGGTTTGAGATACGACAATGGGTGCTATAGGAATCTCTCCACCAACCAAGGGATCAGTGGATGTAATGTCATGCCCCTCTGTAGAGTGTGGAACATGGAACTTTGGGGCATCACTTCTGGCATAAAGCATCAACTATAAGTTCACAAAATTAATATATTAGCTCAAACTATAAATATGTGTACAAAGAGGAAAATAAATGAAGAATTTATTACAATTAACCATATACATACATCACTCAAAAACCCACTGAAGGCAACATTTGACAAAATACCATAGCAGGGATGACCACACAATGTGCACTCGTGAGTCTCAAAAATAGGATGGGAATGTGTTGATGGTGTTGCACTAGTAGATGGTCCTGCACTAGATGGGGGTACTTTACTAGTGGGTGGTACTACACTAGAATATGGTACTAAACCGTGATGACATGGTGTATGTACCACACCAGCGACAGATGTTCCTTCCTCATCCATATGTTGAACCATAGTGCTATGACAACCAACTATCCATGCCAAACTCAAATATGCATCACGTGTCTGTGGAATAACGCAATGTACAGGTGGGAAATCCAGCCCAGGAAATTGCCTGCAAGGTGCAGGGATAGGGCGATCAACGTCTCGAAACCTGGCATTAGGTCGGTTTTGGGGCATCCCCCCACCAATCCCCTGAAACAGTAATATATCAAAATAGTTTACGTGTTTACCCAGCACAAACTCTGCATACATGTTCCGAAGGAAATACAAGGGGATTTCCTTGTTGTTGTGTGGTGGCATATCAAAAACCATATACCATATGTCCATCCAGTTATCAACAAATGGCTGATATGTGCACCACTTGATAGAGATATGTGGCCTATTTTCATTTGGGATTTCCCCCATGCGAGGGTCCCTAAACAATGAAAATATATGGTCTTTTGTAATTTTCAACTTTTTTATTGCATTGTATCCAAGCCCATCAGCGTACTCTTGTCTTTTTCTTTCTCTATATGATGTAATATCATATAGTATGTTGCTTGACAATGTAATAGTCTCAACAATTGCATCCAAAGTGGATGAAAGTGAATTTCAAATCCTACCACCACCACTAAAAGAAGTACTGAGTCCTCTCAACTGTGCAAGCTCAATCAATATTTCAGCATTTGTGTCCATAGCCACAACTGCAATAAAAAAAATCAATAAGGAAATCATTAGAAACATATACATGGTATATAATGACATCTCTTCAAATTTGAAAATGTAAATTAAATCAAACTCAAGTAAGCAATTTAATGGCATTCACTTACATACATTTAAAACTTAAAATTAAACATTTAACAATTAAATAGTGATTTTTGTTCAACTTCTTTCTAGAAGTTAAGGCACTTATTCACCCTCATTGGTGAATTTTCCATGCACAGCTGGGTTTAAACTTCTTTGAATTTACCAGTGCTAATTTGCAATGTTTTGGCCTTTACGTCCCTTGGATATGTAAGAGAAAGGGGCAAGGGACTATTAGGACATGTGAGGCAAGAAAAGGGGTGATACAGGGATGCCACCATATCCTCTAAATATAATTGACTCAATCATGGTTGGGAACACTCTCACGACGCACTCTAGGTAGTTCATGGGTGTTCACCATTTACATTGTTGTATACACATGGAAAGCAACCAAACGTTACATGGAAAAATGGAGAATTTGTGGACTAGACTACAATTGGTTGTAGATGAGCTTAGAGACTCGACATGTAGAAATATATTACCCATTGTTTTTGCTATTTTAAAAAATGGTTGATAAACCTAGTGATGCAGGGGCATAGACTGTTTGAGTAAAGTCATTTATGTCTTTTCTAGATCAAGGGATCTTAGGGAGACCTAGGGTCTCACATGTTTCTAATTTTCTTTATTATGTTTATAGGATAAACGAAGCAGAATTCATGTTCTTGTGTTTGCTAACATGGGTTTCTTACACCTTGTGCCTTATACCATATTTTTATGTTAGTTCTACCAATTGGTGTGTAATATCTAGGGCTTCTGTTGTAATTGGAACATAAGCTATCTTGTCCATTACTCTCTCTTGCATATTGTGGACAATTATGAGATATGTGTTGTTTAGAACCCTACTCAGTAGTAATTTTGTGTCTCTTTTATAGTATTTTTGTTCCTTTTTGTTTATGCCTCTCAATCTCATTATGATGTGGGATTTCTATCTTTCTTTGTCTTTAATTTGAATGTAGATATATATATTAATTGTTAAAACCCTTAGCTTATAATTTTAGCCTCCTTCCACACACACTCTATACTTGTGTTTGTTTTATCTATTTCTAGCCTTTTAGAGCATTGCATATCTATTAGACATGATGTTTTTGTTTCTTATAGCCTCTTTTAGTTTGATCTGTGAAAAATACGTTACTCGTATCCATCATACATTAGCTTGGGAGTTATTGGGTTGATTATTCTATTAAAAAACAATATTCTAGGTTTAGAATTGACAAAAAGAATGCTTTGGGTGATTGATTTACCTAGTTAGATGATAGTTCACCAGTGGAATCTCCTCCCCTCCTACTAAATCAGCTCTTCCAACAATCCCAAGCACCCAATTTTCTCCAAAACGCTCCAAATCGTCATCGGTTTTGCATTCCTGATAGGTAGAATAGGCCGCGGGTTTTCAGACTGTCTATATATTTAATTAATTTTAGTTTTCCAAATTGCGTATGCATTTTAAAACTACAGATCGCGTACGCGTTTTGTAGTTCTATAACGTGTATGCGATATGGTTTCCTATCCTACATGTCCCATGACATGTCGAGATTGGGTTGAACCATAGCAAGTGCTATCTAGCAGAAACGTGTTGTATTTTTTGGTAACGTGATCGTGTTTTTGAAAACTAGGATTGCATATAAAACGTCCCTCATCTTCTTGCACTAACCCTTGTCTATAAGACATTGCGAAAATGAGTGTTTACTTAATTGAGACCTTCCATCCATTAGTTTCTACATCATTTATTTGTTATCAAATGCTTTATGATTGGTAAATGGTTTCAAATTGGTCCATTGTATGTTGAACATGACCATTTATAAAACCACATTTATAAATTCATCAATATGTGATGATATTGAGGTTGGTTTGTTCTTTCACAATTTGTTTCCTTGTGTTTCTCATCCATGCCCGAAAATTACAAAGTATCCATCTATTGGTCTATCTTTCCCAGTATTTTCTCAAACATCTAAACTTGTCCGTTGCTGAACGTAGGACCAATTTCATCCATATTGGATGATGTTGTCCTTGAATATACTTTCAAAAGTTATCATTTTTTTTTGGGTACATGATGGCATTTGATATGTGTATATGTTTCTGCTTGGGTTTTCTATTTTTTGGAATCTTTGAGTTTCTTTTCATTTAAATAGGTATGGGGAAATTTCAACTTGTTTGCTTTTCCACTCAAATAAAATAGATTTTCTCTAGGATATGTCATTGATTTGGTTATTTTCTCGTATCACGCTATTTAATGGTGCAACCTAATTATTCACCTATGACAATTTTGACATCTTTTAGTGCCTCATCGACTTTTTGTTCCACTAAAGATATTGTTATCTTTTTCATATTTTGATTTTATTATTAGTGATAAATAATGGTATTTTCTAAAATATGCATGCCCTTATTTTGCATTTGAACTTTTTGATAGTTTGATGTGTAGAGGTTTGTGAAAAAACTAAATGCATTTGCACACCTCCTTATTGTTGTGATCTTTATATTGAATTATGCATTTATCTTGAAATGATCAATTATCAGTAGATTATAGAAGTCAATTTCCTAAATAATATGTTAATTATCTGTATTTAATAGTTCACCTAATAAAACGGTCACTTAATTCAGGGTTGTTAATCTCATAATTAAAGTTAAGTAGATGGTTTATGATCATTGAAATTAAGCTAATAGTTTTATCTAATAAGTTATTTTAAAGCTTCAAATAAAACTATGGTAGCTAATATAACAACTCCAAGTCCCTTAACCTGTTAACCTCGGAATCTTCACTATTCATTTAAAACCTCGTAATTGTAATGCACTCCAAAATTCTAACATATATCCGCTTAATTAAAATTAAAATAATGTCAAGCTCATATTCTTATATGTATCATAGTTAAAGTTAAGCACATGCTCTATGATAATTGGAATTAAGCAAATAGTTTTATCTAATAAGTTATTTTAAAATTAAAAATAAAGCTATTGTAGTTAATATAACAACTCCTAGTCTCTTAACCTCCGAATCTTCACTATTCATTTAAAACCCCCTATTTGTAGTCCACCCAAAAAATGTCAAGCTCATATTCTTATATGTATCTCACTAGACCTTTGGCAACATTCAAATGGAGGGCCTTTGCATTAAGGCAATAGATTTAAAATCATTTTTAATTAATTTATTGATTAATTTGAGCATAACAAATATAAAATGGAATTCATTTAATGATAGTCTTATCTTGTTTTGCTTAAACGCATCTTATTAATATTTAAATAAACTTAATTAAGAATTTACTATTTAATTATTTATAAATCTATAATTAGCTAATGTTAATTATAATTTTTATGAGTTTTCTTTTTTGTTTATCAAATAGTATTTGTTTTATGTTTTTTGTTGGTTTAATATTTATGTTATACTTTATATGGATATTTATTACGATCTTGTAACTAGTCTCGTGCATAGTATTTGTTTAGGATTTGTTTAACAACCTTTTTTTCTCTACAAAACTAAGTGGCTAGCTACACCCATTGTGTGTGGTTGTGGCTTTGTAGGAATATATGATTATAAATTATTCTAAAATATAAATATTTATTTTTATAATTAATAAATAAATAAACAAAAATTATTAGTTAAGTTTAGAAAGTAAAGATTAATTTAAAAAGAATTTACATTATAATTATCTAAATAATTGAATATTTGAGAATTAAATAATTTATGAGATTCAATAATTTAGAGATTTAGAAATTTGAGAGTTCTATGTTTATGAACTGGTGAGAAAGCTTAATGAAGTTACCCTTATAAATTGATCATTATCCAATGTTCAATGAGGATGCGTTGTTCTTCTTGAATGTGCTTCCCAATGTGCATCCCTGCCTCAATCTTCCTATGCCAGATTCCTTTGTTGGCCTATGTTGTCCATCCCTACCTCAAATTATAAGGTTATCATCTCTTTGACTTAGCACCTTGTCTCAAATCTCGGTGAAAGAAACATCAAAGTTTTCATTTATTTTATCTATAAGACATTGAGCAAATGATTGTTTACGTAATCGATACCTTCCATCCATTAGTTTTCGCATCATCTATTTGTTATCAAATTCCTTATGATTGGTAAATCTTTCGAAATCGGTTCATTGTATGTTGAACATGTCCATTTATAAAACCACGTCTATAAATTGATCAATATGTGATAATATTGAGATTGATTTGTGCTTTCACAGTTTGTTTCATCATGTTTCTCATCCATGCCTCAAAATCTTGAAGTGGCCATCTATTGGTATATGTTTCCCATTATTTCCACAAACTTCTAAAGTTGTCCCTTGTTGACCGTAGGGCCAATTTCATTCATATTGGATGATGTTATCCTTGAATCTACTTTCAAAAGTTATCAATAATAAAAATTATTATTATTATTATTATTATTTTGTACATGATAACATTTGATACGTGCATATGTTCATGGATAAATATACATCTAACATTTGTCTAAGTTCATTGATGGCCTTTTTTCCACTTGGGTTTTCAATTTATTCAAAGCTTTGAGTTGCTTTTCATTTAAGTAGGTATGGGGGATTTCAACTTGTTTTCTTTTCCACTCAAAGAAACTATATCTTCTCTAGGATGTGTCATTGATTTGGTTATTTTCTCATATCGTGTTATTTAATGGTACAACCTAATTATTCAACTATGACAATTTTGACATCTTTTAGTGCCTTAGACTAAATTTTTGTTCCACTACAGGTATTGTTATCTTTTTCATATTTTGATTTTATTATTAGTGATAAAGAATGGTGTTTCTAAAATATGTATACCATTATTTTGCATTTGAACTTTTTGATAGTTTGGTGTGTAGAGGTTTACGAAAAAACTAAATGCATTTGCAGACCTCCTTATTAGTGTGATGTTTAAATATTGAATTATGCATTTCTATTCAGATGGTCCATTATGAGTAGATTTTAGAAGCTATGGTCATGTGTTTTACTTAAGTGTTTGCTTATTTCTAAATTGGATTATCTTTGAACCTTCTAGGGAAATTAATAGTTATATATATAGGGTATAAATGGATTTATCCAATCTATAGGGTATAAATGGATTTATCCAATCATTCCCTATGTTTAAGGCCGTGTACCATGATATAATTGATCTAGATCATGCCCAAGTGCACGCTGGGGACAACAGTCGACTGAATGAGTCGAGTACTGTTATGGAGGAAGCATGTAAGAAGAACTAGCAAAGTATGAAATACACTAGGTCAACAAGAAGTATGTGCACATAAAATATGCAAGAATTCGAACCAATTTATTACTTCTTCTCCATGAAAGATGGAGGAACTAGAATTCTCTATATTACATTAGTGTACATGCTTATACAGGTTGCTGAGATGCTTGGGTGACTATGTGTTATGTTTAGTTACAAGAGAAGTTATAACATTTCAAAATTTCAACCGTCGCCGATGAATGGAAGACAAAGGCATTCTGTCGATGTTCGACAATCATCAATATTGAAAAGGCATGTTGGTATGTTGTATGTTGAGGAGGACCTGTCAAGGTGAACCTGTCAAAGAGAAAATGTTGAGGAAAACCTATCGAAGCAGGGAGAGTAGTTGAAGCAATCAAAGTGCTAGACTTTGTCGAAGCTTGACAACCTACCAACTGCTGGTTGGGTCATTTCTTCTTCCTTAAGAAACAATGGTCTCCATTATGTATTCATTCAAGTGACGAAACTTGTTGGCTACTTCAGTAGAAAAGTACCATTTTACTTGCATGGGGATTTGTCTTGCTTTAGCCACTTGAAACAAGGGAATGGAGTTTGTCCTTGTATGGCGTATGCATCATCTCATAATGGTGTCACAAAGAAGAGGTTCCTGAACATCTGGATGGATTTCTTCAGGTTCTACTGTCTACAAGTCATTATGTTCCAACAATGGTGCATGGTATGGTCGAAGTATATATACATTGAAAATTGGATGTAGGCTAAGGTATGCAGGAATGTCTGCTGAAAAGCATGTTCTCCAATATGTTTTAGGATACCATATGGAACATATCGTAGAGGTTTCATATTTATGTATGGACGAGTGAAGGGATCCTTCTTTAGATGCAACCAGACCTGATCCCCAATTTGGAATGAAGGAGGAATATGATGCTTGTCATGCTAGGCCTTAGCTTTTGCATTACCTCGTTGCAACATCTCCCGTGCTTGATTTTGAATGTTGTAGATTTGATCTCGGAACTTCAATGCTTTATCCACTTCTCATCCTTTGAAGTTAGTGTCGTTCAACTGTGTTGAGGAATTGATTAAGTTGATAGGCATTGAGGGTTGAAATATGTAACAGATTTCAAATGGAATCTTTCTTGTAGAGTTGTGTTGAGCACGATTGTAGTTGGGTTGTATGTATGGAAGGTTGTCATCCCATGTTCAACGATGCTTACGGTTGTACATGAGAAGAAATTGTATGACTAACCAGTTTACAACTTCTGTCTGTCAGTCTATGTGCGAATGGAGGGCTGTCAACAAAGAAAGTCTTGTGTCGAGTTGTTTCCAGAGATTTTTTCAAAAGATGCTGACAAATCTATCATCTCTTTTAAAAATAATGGTCATCAGGAGGCCATAATGTTTCCACACATGTTCAAATAATAGTTGAGTAGTCTGTTGTGTTGTCATAGTATTCTTGCATGGTATAAGTATACCCATCTTGGAAAAGCCCTAATTTCTGGCAGTAGTGTTGGGTCCAAAACTGGAAAAACTCAGAATTGGATTCTGCTTCAACAAAAAGATGCGCCCTAAGGAGGAGAGTTATTCCACCTTAATTTTGCTGAAAATATGTGGAGGAAGATCCACAAACTAGGAATCCCTAGTTTCCGTAGCTGCACAGTGTCTTCTTCTTAGGTTAGCTCTGATACCATGTTAGTTTTTCAACATTAAGCTAGCATTATTTAGGATATTTAACTGAGAGAATAACAAGTAAAGTAATCAAACACAAGAGACAATGAACACATTGCTTTTCCTCAGGGAAACCATAAATGGAGAAAACCCCGCAACTTCCTCATAGATAGAATGAACACCAAAACAGTAAAAGCCAAAAACAGTAAGTGATCTCCCGACAGCAGTAACCTTCCTCTTGTCTAGACCCAGTTTCTTCTCCTTCCTCAACTATGACTTACACTTGAGTGTGTATGAGTTGTGTATTAAATAGAGGGTCCAGATCTCTATTTATACTAATCCTGACATGACTAACACCCTATCAGGGATTACCTCTACTAGGAGATTCTAATAACCCTAGTGCACTGGAAATGCAGGGACTTTAAACCTTAGACAATCGGAGGGTTACCCACAATGACTTGACATGAATTGTTTACATTATTGATCCTCCCAATCGGAACATCAGGGCATGACAACATGACTCAATGAAGTTATAGATACATCCCATAATAAACATCAGGTTACAATAAATAAGATACATAGATGAATACATTCTGAAGTTACAAATACATCAACAAATGGCAGTATACTAGTAATATGCATATGACAGGTAAGTAGCTCATGGTTCTATACAACTCTCCATTCCTTCTTATCTAGAATGAAACCTCTTTGTTGACATATTGGATTAGTGCAAAATCTCAATGTTGTCCTAGTAGAGATGGAAGGCATCTAGAAAGTTTCTGTGAGATATGGATGAATGTTGTATTGGCTAAATTAGTTGCATGATCATATATTTATGCATAAGAATTTACTGGTATGAATATTCCTTATGAAATGTTTCTAACCATACAAATGCATTTGACTTGTAGGAAATATAACATACATAATCACCTACAAGAAAAGAAGGATGAGACTTGTTTCAAAGAACAAGTGACGAAAATTCAAGTTGAAGAATAATATGATGAATGCAACGGCATCATTAATGTAGAACCTTCCAGCCATGAAGAAGTAACTAAGAAGACCAGTTCAAGAAGAATGATGTCTAGGATGCAGTATCGATACATTAAGGGAAGTTTGTAGTTCCATCATGTAGTAGATGGAAACGTTCTGGATATAAGGAAAGATTCGTAGTACAAGGATTCTCCCTAAAAGAAGGCATAGACTACAAAGAGGCATTTGTATCTAGTAGGAATTGAGACACATGACAGGTAGAATCATGTGTACAAATGAAAGAAGGCCTTGTACAAGCTCAGAAGACACCCATGAGATAACATATACATGAGGAGCTTGATGAAGATCTGAACCTTTGCTACAAGGTTGAAAATTAGATGATATTGGTATCAAGTGATCCTAGATGGATACATAGAATATTAGTAGTAGAGGAAGCTACTTGTCACTCCAATACAAAATGTTTCAGTACATAGAGTATGAAAGACAAAGGGAGTATGATGCTCCACTTCAGAGGGAGTGACCGTAGAAGATCTTGAGGTTCAACATGGTACAACAGGATGGACAAATTACTAATGAC
Source organism: Pseudotsuga menziesii (assembly GCA_001517045.1). Lineage (NCBI taxonomy): Eukaryota > Viridiplantae > Streptophyta > Pinopsida > Pinales > Pinaceae > Pseudotsuga > Pseudotsuga menziesii. The sequence continues at coordinate 120,586 of LPNX010929028.1, read as the reverse complement.
TCTGGGATTTATTGAGAGTAAAGTGGATTCCAACTTTTGATTCAAGGTTGAAGGTGGAAGACCAATGAATGTCTTATTATATGCCAATGACTTGTTCATGACAGAAAAGAGGAACTCATTAAAGTTGCAAGAAGGAGACTTGATGCCGAGTTCAAGATGAAGGACTTGGGGATGATGCACTACATTCTAGGAATGAAGGAATTAGAGGAAATTTCAACTCAAAATGGGCCTTTTAACCCTAATTCAAATTCCATGTCATCATGTGTTAGCCAACTAAATTGCTTTAAATTTGAAATACCGTATAGGTCTTAAACAATTTTTTAATTTAAATTTTGGGATAGGTACCATAAAAATTAACTTACATGAACATGGTACCGTATAGGTCTTGATGGATGCCGCTCTCATTTTATATTTATATTATAATCATCATCTTCTTCATCACCATGATCATGATCTTCTTCATCACCATCATCATGATATTCTTGATAACCATCATCATCATCATCATCATTATCATGACCATCATCATCATCATCACCATCACCATCATCATAATCATCATCATCACCATTATCATGATGTTCATCATCAATGTATTCATCATCATCATCATCATCATCATCATCATCTCCTTCATTATCATCGTCTTCATCATCATGATCATGATCATCATAATCATGATCATTATCATCATCATCATCATGTTCATCTTCATCATCATGATCATGATCATCATAATCATGATCATTATCATCATCATCATCATCATGTTCAGCATCATCACCATCATCATGTTCATCATCATCACAATCATCATCATCATAATCATCATGTTGATCATAATTGTCTTCATCATCATGATCATGATCATCATAGTCATCACCATCATGATCATTATCATCACCATCATCATCATCACCATGTTCATCATCATCGTCTTCATCACCATTATCATGATCTTTTTCCTCACCATCATCATGATCTTCATAACCATCATAATCATCAACATCTTCTTCATCGCCATCATGCTGATCTTCTTCATCATTATCATCATCACCATGATGTTCATCATCATCATCTTCAGCACCATGATCATCATCATCATCAACAGATCATCATCGTCTTCATCATCATCATCATCGTCGACATCATCATCATCTTCATCATCATCAACATCGTCATATTCATCATCATCATCATCATCATCATCATCATCATCACCATCATGATAATCATCATCGTCTTCATTACCATTGGTATCATCATCTTTGTCTTCATCATCATCATCATGTTCATCATCATCATCACCATCATCATGTTCATAATCATCCTCACGACGAGAGAGCGAGGGATGGAGTAAGGGAGAGAAAGAAACCTATAGGGAGGGATGCAGAGAGAATGAGGGAGGTATATTTAGAAAGAGATAGGGGTATGTAGGGATTATTGGGGTTATAGAGAGAAACATTTATATGCATGAAAAGAAGGAAACACTAAAAACATTTGCTTTGTTGCTAACCATAGCAAACATTTGTTTTCTTATGATTTTATTCATTGCCTTAGCTGTGCACCCACCCTATTAATTGTGCTTAACCATATCGCGTGCGCATTTTACTTATACAAATCATGTACGCATTTTTACTCTATATAATGCATCTGCATTTTAGGACTGTAAAAACCATAGATTGTTTTTGTTCGAGAGCAAATTCACTCTATTTTTACAAAAATCCGATTACCACGCGTTTTTTTACAAGAGCACGAGCCCGCCTGTGGAAATACTCATAATACACACTCTCCATCATTATTTTTGTTATGTACGTGCAGCATTGAGGACATCTTTCATGGTTTAGGAGCACACATGATAAGATATCAAGCTTCAGTGTCATTTCATGGTGATGGTGGATATACACAATTGTACAAGAGAATAAGCTTGAGGAACAATTTATGATTTAACTTTCATTTGCTTATTATTCAAGAGAACCAAAGGTAAATTTTCCCATTCATTATTGTTTTGATGGGAAATATGAAAAATTGAGAAGGAAGATTGAAGCACCTTGAAGGATCAATAGTTATAAAGCAAGTTAAAGGTTTGAAAGCTTGCAATTGAGGAGCGACAAAAACAAACTATATTGAATTGATCATTGTGGTGATGGGGAATGTACGTAACCGAGGAAGAAAATCAGCAAGGAAGAAGAGACCTCAAGAATTCATCGAAGAAGAGAAAGAAAAGAAAAGAATGGACATGATGAATCGAAGGATTTCTTCGGAAACTAATCCAAATCCAATTATAGAGGATACGGTGGTTCATCCTATTAATCCAGCACAAGAAAAAAGGAAGCATTCACTAGAGGGACCTTCAATTTCCACAGTAGTTGTTGAAAAAGCACCCGATGGAAGTATTCAAGAAGCAAAACGTAGGTGCTCATTAGGGGATGTTTCAAATCCCACATCAATTCAAAGTGATAAGTTACCATCTCAAGATGAAGCTCATGAAGAGGCATTGGACATGGAGCCTACTGTTGAAGAGGCGTTGGACATGGAGCCTACTGTTGAAGAAGAAAATATTATCTAGACCATCGATGAGGATGTTGGACTTCTACCATCCAACTACCAGGAAGAGAATGAAGGACAACAAGTTGCTACTGAAACTCTAGAGCATATTGTTGATGCGCTAGATGATAGAAATCCAACCCCCTTACCTCCATTAGAAAGCACACATCAAAGAACTCCGAAGCGTATACAATTTTATGAAGGACTCCTCAATTCCATTGAAGGTACGCTATCTAAACGTAGTATTGCTTATCAAACTCAACAGATACAAAATAAATATTTTGTTTCTAAATGTGATGGAGATAAATGTAGATTATTTTTATGATTGTTAAAATCTAGGGGCATGAATATTGTTAGGAAATCATTAGGGATAAAGATGATAAATACTTATAGACCAAGTTCTCATATATCTAAAAGCTTAGTAGATGCCTTTGGTAAAATTGGTAAGAACACACGGTCAAAGGACTGCAATGCGGCTCGTCGTATGTTGTCACAAGCAATTGTAAATAAGAACACTAGGGTCCTTCGTTTTCTCAAGCCTACATCCAAACTAGTTAATTGGAATGTAAAAACCATATGTAGGTATTCCATTAGAAGAGAATATCTTGACACAAACGCCCAAACATATTTTTGGGCCTTTATTGGTCGGTTGCCACGTCGTGACATGAAGCTAGTTGATGCAGTAAAGGGACTAGTGCATAGTTTTTGGCATGATCACACAAGGCCTTCTTCAAATCAGAAGGATGTACTAAAACTGAGAAGGGGTTCAAAGGACCATGAACCACATATTAAGCATCTTCTTGATATAACACAGACAGAACTATACGAGAAATTTAGGAATGAACATAGACAATTGAATTTGGGGCAAAGATCTTTTGAGAAATGTAAGCCCTGGTATGTTAGAATAAATACTCTTCGTAACACTTGTTGTAGATACCATGTAGAATATGAATATTACTATGAAACATTTTTGTACATTTGTCATGTGTTGCATACTAACCATGTGCAGGATTGCTCCTTCACAATACAACCGACCTCATCAAGTGAATTCATTCATAGTATCATATGCAATAGGCCTGAGGGGCAAATTAACTATACAAAATCATGTTTGGATGGAACTTGCTCCAACTATGCTAGAATGACATTATTGAGAAAATGTATGCATGAGACTGGAGACAATGAATTTGGGAATATGGTTACAGACATGAAAAGTTTCAAATATATCAGCCATGAAATAGTCCCAACGAAACAAAGCAAAAAAATACAATTGGTGACATCTCAGGTACATGCATTTATGTTTAAATTTATGTTTGAACAGTTGCATTTCACTCCTTAATTACAAAAAAAACCTGATATTGAGATCTTTTTGTGTCAACAAGTACAAGTTAGTGACTTTGTTAAGGAATTTATTGAAAAGACACATCGATATGTTCAGCATGTCCACTTGGCACGATGGCAGGATGAGAAGTTTAGAATATGCAGAGATACATTTCCTTGTGGTACTATACTTTTAGTTGTTTAATTTTCCGAGAACTACACTCTGCAACCTCAAAATGAGATCCAAAGTTAGTATTATCACTCTGAGCAGGTTTCCTTAATGGTTCATATAATATATAGGCATGGCCCAAATAGCAGTGAAGAGCAAAGAGAAATTCTAAAGGAATATCACTTCTACATAAGTGATGATAGGTGCCATGACTTCCACTATGTATGTCATTGCTTCATCATGTTCTATGATCATTTGAAGGGTAGGAATATACAGATGGATCGACATTGGATTTGGTCCGATGGATGTGCTGGTCAGTTAAAAAATGCATGCATATTTCCATGGTTGTATTCATTGCATAAAAACTACAAAGTTCCACATATGTGGAACTATTTTGAGACTGGGCATGGTAAAGGAGAGCATGATGGATCCGGAGCATGTGTCAAAACATCAGGCTACGAAGAGAGGAATTGAAATTATCTACAATATATACTCTTCGGAATGCTCAATCTATAGTCAGGTGGTGCACGTCAGTAATGGGAGAGGTTTCAGCTATGCGTGTAGAGTCCACAAGAAAGAGACATGTGGAGATATTTTTTTGGAGGTGGTAGACATAGATTGTTCACATGCATGGGAATGAAAGACTGTTCCTGGGACTCGTGGCTTTCATTCGGTTCAAAGCTCTGATATCCCAGTATTTGAAATTTGGAGTAGAAAACTCACTTGTTTTTGTGCACCTTGTTGTGATGGTGACTGGGATGTGTGTGAATCATTGGATTGGGTTGACGGATCGGATTGCATATCACCTCCACTTGATCAGCATGCAATTATTGATTTAAATCCATTGGAAGAAGACCAATCATTTATTTCTATAGGTTTTGATCATGTATTAGACCTTGTACAACCTGGTATGATGCATTTCCTTAACATTTTTTTGTAAAATTTACGTAGTCTTGAAACTCACATTAATGGCCTTTTATCACACGAAAAATATTTGATCATATACCTACAATCAACTATGCAGGACACATATACGTAGTGGTTACCTCAAAAGATAGTGAATGGGGTGGTAATTATTGGTTGGCACATTGTATAGAGGGAAAGCAAACCCTCATTATGTCCATGACTGATCATGAAAACAAGCACTTTCCCATTAGGTCTATGGTTGTTAAAGGTGAATACCTTACACATGACAACAATGCAAGAAAGAAGGGTCGATATGTTTACAGGGATTACAAACAAGGTGCAAGTGTGTATCACTTTACCAACTTAATCATTGGTACAAAATTCCAAGTACGAACAATGCCTAGCCAAAATTCATCGAAGGTACGCTACTTCTTACCAGATACAGAGCACGAGAGACTAATGGACACCATGATTATAAGAGATGATCCGGAGGGCTTGGTTGTATGATAATAGGTGGGATCTATAATGATGAGGTATGTATCATAATTTTAATTTTCCCATGTATGTTTCTTATGAATATGTCAATTTTGTGTTCTTGATATGCAAAATTTTCCATAATGTTGTTTATAAATAAGTCAAAAGTTCTCTTGTATATCAAGTTAATGAACATGCCAAATTTTACATATGATCAATAAACCCTATATATCAATCATATGAACATTTCAAGATCTCATTCACATGATATACATAACATTAGAATACATAGATGTACCTCTTTAGGTCATACCTATCAAAGTTCTTTGTAGGCTCTCTTAGAGGACTAAAACCCAGATTTTTCACATAGGTAATATTGTCAATGTTTTCAACCGATATATACAACTAGGATGATGGAAACAAGATGCCACAATGATAAAATTATGTTTTAAGGTTTGTATAATTTCCTTCTTGACAACTCACCTCTTATACCCACATGTCCATTGCCTGGTGACCTCTGTCTACGATGGTTTCTGAAACTAGGATTTCGCTCAGTAGGGGACAATGTAGTCACGCCAACGAGGGAAAAAAGGTGGAAATCCATGGATGGTGGGGATGCGGTTGGTGTTGCCATATTTCCCATGCCCAAACACACTAGCAGGAGTTGACGGAATTCAAAATTGCGGCTTCGTGAGGTTTTTTGCGCACCGAGCACAAGTCCACCAGGTGTCCCTCAATAGTATATGGAGGTGACCTACAACTCACCATACATCAATGCTCGGGCCTCTGATTGATGAACGGTCAAGTCCATTGGATTTGTGACATGGGATTTTAGCTAAGGGGGGCCTTTCCCTCCTGTCCATTGCTCGGTGACGTCCGTGTACAGTGGTTTCTGAAACTAGGGTTTTGCTCAGTAGGGGACAATGCAGTCACGCCAACGAGGGCCAAAATATGAAAGCCACAGACGGTGGGGATGCAGTTGGCATTTCCATATTTCCCATGCCCAAACACGCTAGCAGGAGTTGACGAAATTCAAAATTGCGGCTCCGTGAGGTTTTTTGCGCACCGTGCACAAGTCCACCAGGTGTCCCTGAACGGTATCTTGAGGTGACCTGCAACTCGCCATAGATCAATGCTTGGGCCTTCAATCGATGAACTTTCGATTCCATTGGATTCATGACGTGGGATTTTATCTATCTGAGGGCCTCTCCCTCCTTTCCATTTCTTGGTTACCTCTTTTTATTTTCGTTTCTGAAACTAGGGTTCCGCTCAGTAGGGGACAATGCAGTCACGCCAACAAGGGCCAAAGTTGGAAAGCCATGGACGGTGGGGATTCGTTTGGTGTTGAAATATTTCCCATGCCCAAACATGCTAGAAGGAGTTGATGGAATACAAAATTGTGGATCCGTGAGGTTTTTTGTGTACCGTGCGCAAGTCCACCAAGTGTCCCTAAACGGTATCTGGAGGTGACCTGCAACTCACCATAGATCAATTCTCGAGCCTCCAATTGATGAACCATTGATTCCGTTGGATTTGTGACATGGAATTTTAGCTAGGGAGGGCCTCTCTATCCTGTCCACTGCTCGGTGACCTCCATCTACGGTGGTTTCTGAAACTAGGGTTTCGCTCAGTAGAGGACAATGTAGTCACAAAAACAAGGGCCAAAGTTGGAAATCCATGGACGGTGGGGATGCGATTGACATTGCCATATTTCCCATGCCCAAACACGCTAATAGGAGTTGATGAAATTAAAAATTGCAGCTGCGTGAGTTTTTTTGTGCACCGGGCACAAGTCCACCAGGTGTCCCTGAACAGTATCTCGAGGTGACCTGCAACTCGCCATAGATCGATGCTCGCACCTTCGATCGACGAACCAAAAATTTTGTTGGATTCATGACATGGGATTTTAGCTAGGGGAGGGGTTCTCTCTCCTGTCCATTACCCGGTGACCTCTGTCGATGGTGGTTTCTGAAACTAGGGTTTTGCTGAGTAGGGGACAATGTAGTCACGCCAACAAGGGCCAAAGCTAGAAAGCCATGGACAGTGGGGATGGGGTTTGAATTGCCATATTTCCCATGCTCAAACACACTAGTAGGAGTTGATGAAATTCAAAATTGCGGCTCCGTGAGGTTTTTTCCACACCGGGCACAATTCCACCAGGTGTCCCTGGATGGTATGTGGAGGTGACCTTCAACTCACCATAGATCGATGCTCGGGCCTTCAACTAATGAACCGTCGATTCCGTTGGATTCATGAGGTGGGAGTTTAGCTATATGTGGGCCTCTCACTCTTGTCCATTGCTCAGTTACCTCCATCTACGCTGGATTTTAAACTGGGGTTTTGCTCAGTAGGGGAAAATGCAGTCATGCCAATGAGGGCCAAAGTTGGAAAGCCATTGATGGTGGGGATGCAGTTGGTGTTTCCATATTTCCCATGCCCAAACACACTAGCAAAAGTTGACGTAATTCAAAATTGCAGCTTCATGAGGTTTTTTGCACACTGGGAACAAGTCCACTAGGTGTCCCTAAATGGTATCTGGAGGTGACATGCAACTCACCATAGATTAATGCTCGGGCCTTCGATTGATGAATGTTTGATTCCATTGGATTCATGATGTGGGATTTTAGCTAGGGGGGGCCTCTCCCTCCTATCCATTTCTCGGTGACCTCTGTCTATGGTGGTTTTTGAAACTAGGGTTTCACTCAGTAGGGGACAATGCAGTCATGCCAACGAGGGCCAAAGTTGGAAAGCCACATACGATGGGAATGAATTTGGTGTTTCCATATTTCCCATGCCCAAACACGCTAGCAAGAGTTGAAAAAATTCAAAATTGTAGCTCCATGGGGTTTTTTGCGCACCAGGGACAAGTCCACCAGGTGTCCTTGAACGGTATCTGGAGGTGACTTGCAACTCACCATAGATTGATGCTAGAGCCTTGAATCAATGAAACGTCAATTCCGTTGGATTAGTGACATGGGATTTTAGCTATGGTGGGGCTCCCCTACCTGTCCATTTCCCGATGACCACCGTATACAATTATTTCTAAAACTAGGGTTTCATTCAGTAGGGGACAATGGAGTCACGCCAATGAGGGCCAAACTTGGATAGTGCATTTCATGCCAACAAAGGCCAAATTGGAAAACCCTATCCCCAACTAGGGTTTATTGTTTAACATGCATGGCCCATAACCATAAACCTACCAAGGAAACCCTAATATTATCTTATTGTCACAACTCAATTCAAAATCAATCTAATGTCCAAGTCAACTTTTTCAATTCCAGTGGACTTATGCTTCAAATCATGTTGATTCACAAAGTTGGTTCTCGGTCTTTGGATTCTATTGTAGTTCCTTTAATGCTGAGTGATTGGTCATTGGGTGCATGAGATTTGTTGAATAGTGTTGTTGGTCGTTGATGAAATGTGAAGCATCTATTGCACTTAGTTTTATTAAATTACACTTGAGCATTGACTTAACTTGTAATTTAATCATCCAAACTCACAATTTTTAATTAGATATATCCAATTGGTGTGCATGTAGTGAGTTCATTGAAACCTTGAAATACATTGTATTGCACTTATATTTATTAAATCACACAAGCAAGATCTTCGACTTTACTGTGCATGTAGTGAGATCATTGAAACCTTTAAATATAATATTTTTTTATTTTGACATAGTGCATTCATAAGTAATAGATAATCCACACAAATCAATACAATAGATTGACACAAGAACATGTGGAAACCAAAGAACAAATTCAAAGTGAAATGTATCATTCATTTATAACTGAAATGTCAATGTACATGTCTCCAAAAGTACATGTATAGAAAACTGTCCAAGCCACATGTACATGTATCAAAATGTGCATATCCCATAAGACACATCAAAACTCAAGCTTCCTCTTGTTATTTCTCGAGGTTGATCCTGTAGGCACAACTCTAGGACTAGTGTGCATCTCTAGATCCTACAAATTAAATATCAATTGTTAAATTCAAATAACTATGTACTAATACATTAGCTCAATAAAATACCATATCTAAATTAACTCAACAATTATCAAAATGTTAATGGACATTGCATGGAACAATTGGTCATTAATGGACATCTCACCTCAGTGAGAGACTGTGACAAAGGGGATTGTGTTCCTTGTCTAGCAGATGGATTTGTTGGTTGAACATCAAGGATGGTCGCATCCACGGTTGAACCAGAGGGGGCAGGAACTGGTGGTGGTGGTGGTGGATACAATCACCAAATGTTGAAATAGTTAGATATGTGCATGAATAAACAATAGACAACAATAACACACTATGTATAGATAAAGTTCAAATAGTTGTACCTCTATGCAGCTTGTTGTTATTGCAGATACCACATTGACTGTTGCATCAATAACTTGTACTGTTGGTGGCTACAATCACCAAATGTTGAAATAGTTAGACATGCATGAATAAACATATGCCAACAATAATAAACTATGTAACGTTCATGTTGAAATAGTTGTACCTCTGTGTGATTTTTTCCATTGTAGATGCAGCACTGACTGCTACATCAACCATCCCTGTAAGGTTTTCAATAGTAAACTCTCGGTCCTGATGTAGTAAACATGCAAATCAAACATTTACAAAACATTTTATGCATTGGATTTCAAGTTAACCAAGAAATATCATCAAAGGATATACATTACCATGGTATCAATAGCTCCATGTTCATGGACAACTGGACTCTTGCTAGGGGTAGGATGCCTCATATACACATGACCCTTGTCCACATATGTCCTGTGAGGAGATACAACTCTAGGCAATGGTCCAGGTGTTTCGTTGGTGCCTATAGTCAACAATATTTCATGTAGTTAGACACGCATGATTCAACGAACATACATGTATTTAAAAAATGGGATTTTTTAAATGTTTAAAATGTTTACCTCCATCATTGCTTTCCCCCATGAAGGATCTAGCATCTGCCAGTTTAATAATTGTAAATATTAGACCATAGATAGCATTAATGAACTAACATGTATAATGTATGGAAATTAACAAATTAACAAGTATTAAAAAACTGACATTTTTTAAAATGTTTACCTTGGTGTGAGATATGACAATGGTAACTATATGAATCTCTCCACCAACCAAGGGATTAGGGGATGGAATGTCATTCCCAGATATTTCCTCAGTCGAAATGACCATCGTTTCTACCTCCATCACTGCTTTCCCCCGTGAAGGATCTGGCATCTGCAAGTTTAATAATTCTAAATATTAGACATTAGATAGCATTATTGAACTAACATGTACAGTATGTGGAAATTAACAAATTAACAAGTATTAAAAAACTGAAATTTTAAAATGTTTACCTCGGTGTGAGATACGGCAATGGGTGCTATAGGAATCTCTCCACCAACCAAGGGATCAGTGGATGGAATGTCATGCCCAGATATTCCCTCGATCGATACGACCATGGTTTCTATCTCCATCACTACTTTCCCCCGTGAAGGATCTGTCATCTGCAAGTTTAATAATTGTAAATATTAGACCGTAGATAGCATTAGTGAACTAATATGTAGAGTATGTGGAAATTAACAGATTAACAATTATTAAAAAACTGAAATTTTAAAATTTTTACCTCGGTTTGAGATACGACAATGGGTGCTATAGGAATGTCTCCACCAACCAAGGGATCAGTGGATGGAATGTCATGCCCCTCTGTAGGGTGTGGAACATGGAAATTTGGGGCATCGCTTCTGGCATAAAGCATCAACTATAAGTTCACAAAATTAATATATTAGCTCAAACTATACATATGTGCACAAAGAGGAAAATAAATGAAGAATTTATTACAATTAACCATATACATACATCACTCAAAAACTCACTGAAGGCAACATTTGACAAAATACCATAGCAGGGATGACCACACAATGTGCACTCGTGAGTCTCAAAAATAGGATGGGAATGTGTTGATGGTGTTGCACTAGTAGATGGTCCTGCACTAGATGGGGGTACTGTACTAGTGGGTGGTACTAGACTAGAAGATGGTCCTACACTGTGACGACATGGTGTATGTACCACACCAGTGACAGATGTTCCTTCCTCACCCATATGTTAAACCATAGTGCTATGACAACCAACTATCCATGCCAAACTCAAATATGCATCACGTGTCTGTGGAATAACACAATGTACAGGTGGGACATCCAGCCTAGGAAACTTCCTGCAAGGTGCAGGGATAGGGCGATAAACATCTCAAAACCTGGCATTAGGTCGGTTTTGGGGCATCCCCCCACCAATCCCCTGAAACGGTAATATATCAAAATAGTTTACGTGTTTACCCAGCACAAACTCTGCATACATCTTCTGAAGGAAATACAAGGGGATTTCCTTGTTGTTGTGTGGTGGCATATCAAAAACCACTCGATAGAGATATGTGGCCTATTTGCATTTGGGATTTCCCCCATGCGAGGGTCCCTAAACAATGAAAATATATGCTCTTTGGTAATTTTCAACTTTTTTATTGCATTGTAGCCAAGCCCATCAGCGTACTCTTGTCTTTTTCTTTCTCTATATGATGTAATATCATATAGTATGTTGCTTGACAATGTAATAGTCTCAACAATTGCATCCAAAGTGGATGCAAGTGACTGTCGAATCCTACCACCACCACTAAAAGAAGTACTGAGTCCTCTCAATTGGGCAAGCTCAATTAATATTTCATCATTTGTGTCCATAGCCACAACTGCAATAAAAAAAATCAATAAGGAAATCATTAGAAACATATACATGGTATATAATGACATCTCTTCAAATTTGAAAATGTAAATTAAATCAAACTCAAGTAAGCAATTTAATGGCATTCACTTACATACATTTAAAACTTAAAATTAAACATTTAACAATTAAATAGTGAGTTTTGTTCAACTTCTTTCTAGAAGTTAAGGCACTTATTCACCTTCATTGGTGAATTTTCCATGCACACTTGGGTTTAAACTTGTTTGAATTTAGCAGTGCTATTTTGACATGTTTTGGCCTTTATGTCCCTTGGATATGTAAAAGAAAGGAGCAAGGGACTATTAGGACATGTTAGGCAAGAAAAGGGGTGATACAGGGATGCCACCATATCCTCTAAATTTAATTGACTCAATCATGGTTGGGAACACTCTCACGACGCACTCTAGGTAGTTCATGGGTGTTCACCATTTCCATTGTTGTATACACATGGAAAGAAACCAAAAGTTACATGGAAAAATGGAGAATTTGTGGACTAGACTACAATTGGTTGTAGATGAGCTTAGAGACTCGACATGTAGAAATATATTACCCATTGTTTTTGCTATTTTAAAAAATGGTTAATAAACCTAGTGATGCAAGGGCATAGACTGTTTGAGTAAATTCATTTATGTCTTTTCTAGATCATGGGATCTTAGGGAGACCTAGGGTCTCACATGTTTCTAATTTTCTTTATTATGTTTATAGGATAAATGAAGCAGAATTCATGTTCTTGTGTTTGCTAACATGGGTTTCTTACACCTTGTGCCTTATACCGTATTTTTATGTTAGTTCTACCAATTGATGTGTAATATCTAGGGCTTCTGTTGTAATTGGAACATAAGCTAGCTTGTCCATTACTTTCTCTTGCATATTGTGGAGAATTATGAGATATGTGTTGTTTAGAACCCTACTCAGTAGTAATTTTGTGTCTCTCTTATAGTATTTTTGTTCCTTTTTGTTTATGCCTCTCAATCTCATTATTATGTGGGCTTTCTATCTTTCTTTGTCTTTAATTTGAATGTATATATATATATATATATATATATATATATATATTAATTGTTAAAACCCTTAGCTTATAATTTTAGCCTCCTTCCACGCACACTCTATACTTGTGTTTGTTTTATCTATTTCTAGCCTTTTAGAGCATTGCATATCTATTAGACATGATGTTTTTGTTTCTTATGGCCTCTTTTAGTTTGATCTGTGAAGAATACATTACTTGTATCCATCATACATTAGCTTGGGAGTTATTGGGTTGATTATTCTATTAAAAAACAATATTCTAGGTTTAGAATTGACAAAAAGAATGCTTTGGGTGATTGAATTACCTGGTTAGATGATAGTTCACTGGTGGAATCTCCTCCCCTCCTACTAAATCAGCTCCTCCAACAATCTCAAGCACCCAATTTTCTCCAAAACGCTCCAAATCGTCATCGGTTTTGCGTTCCAGATAGGTAGAATAGGACGCAGGTTTTCAGACTGTCTATATATTTAATTAATTTTAGTTTTCCAAATCGCGTATGCATATTAGAACTACAGATCGCGTACGCATTTTGTAGTTCTATAACGTGTATGCGATATGGTTTCCTATCCTACATGTCCCACAACATGTCGAGATTGGGTTGAACCATAGCAAGTGCTATGTAGCAGAAACATGTTGTATTTTTTGGTAACGTGATTGTGTTTTTGAAAACTAGGATTGCATATAAAACGTCCCTCATCTTCTTGCACTAACTCTTGTCTATAAGACATTGAGAAAATGATTGTTTACTTAATTGAGACCTTCCATCCATTAGTTTCTACATCATTTATTTGTTATCAAATGCTTTATGATTGGTAAATGGTTTCAAATTGGTCCATTGTATGTTGAACATGACCATTTATAAAACCACATTTATAAATTCATCAATATGTGATGATATTGAGGTTGGTTTGTTCTTTCACAATTTCTTTCCTTGTGTTTCTCATCCATGCCTGAAAATTATAAAGTATCCATCTATTGGTCTATCTTTATCAGTATTTTTTCAAACATCTAAACCTGTCCCTTGCTGAACGTAGGACCAATTTCATCCATATTGGATGATGTTATCCTTGAATATACTTTCAAAAGTTATCATTTTTTTTGGGTACATGATGGCATTTGATATCTGTATATGTTTCCGCTTGGGTTTTCTATTTTTTGGAATCTTTGAGTTTCTTTTCATTTAAGTAGGTATGGGAAAATTTCAACTTGTTTGCTTTTCCACTCAAATAAAATAGATGTTCTCTAGGATATGTCATTGATTTGGTTATTTTCTCGTATCACGCTATTTAATGGTGCAACCTAATTATTCACCTATGACAATTTTGGCATCTTTTAGTGCCTCATCAACTTTTTGTTCCACTAAAGATATTGTTCTCTTTTTCATATTTTGATTTTATTATTAGTGATAAATAATGGTATTTTCTAAAATATGCATGCCCTTATTTTGCATTTGAACTTTTTGATAGTTTGATGTGTAGAGGTTTGTGAAAAGACTAAATGCATTTGCACACCTCCTTATTGTTGTGATCTTTATATTGAATTATGCATTTATATCGAGATGGTCAATTATCAGTAGATTATAGAATTTATGGTCATGTGTTTTACTTAAGTCTTTTCCTATTGCTAAATTAGCTTACCTTTGCATCTTCTTGAGGAATTAACAGGTATATATAGAGTATAAATGAATTTATCTAAATTTATCTAATATAGAGAGAGAGCATATACGGACTAACCAAAAGTGTATATAAACCTAAATGGAATGATTAGGCACATTATATAGATCATACAGTGAGGCCACAAACCATGATATAGGTCAAAATCATGGATTCATATTCTACAATTTAATATTTTCATTCTCATTTGCTATGTATAAGGACTTATACCGTGATATAGGTATTTGTAATAGGAATATTTCTCTTACCATAAGAAAATAAGACTAATTTCAATTATTGAAAGAAAAAAGATGGTTTACTCAGATAAAAGAAGTCATCGTTTGTTCTTAAGTGCTATTATTTTATTTTCTAAGAAACGTCCATTGAGCTCATGTCCCATGTCACAAGCCTTCAAAAATGAAATGATTTCATACACCAGGAATATGAAATCATATTCAAGTTCATAAACCATGATTTGCACGATTGGGGACAACACCGGTGGTTATTATAGCCTAGGTCATGATTTAATATTCAAGTTCATAAACCATGGATTTTGATTTTTAATGTATGACTTTGGGAAAATAGTATCTGGAGATGACCTAGACTAAAATAGTATATGGAGATGACTTAGACTATAATAAATTTCTTTTAGATGGAATCATTGTCCTTCAAGAAGAATATTGTTTTGATTTTAAGGGTTGAGAACAACAAGGATGGGTCTATTAGTTCAATCCATAATTAGGGTAAGACATATATTTACATCATACAAGAAATTATTTAGGATCTTAAAGGACTTAGACCACAATACAAGCCCTAAGAAAATGTTCTTAAACAATGCGTCTAACCAATACACTTATGTCTTGAGAGTATCATCTCAAGTTTCATATATATCTATATGTAATCATGTAACATTCAATTGAATATCAACATATTCATGTCATTGAGTTTACAAACATTTTTTACACTTAATTATTTCAGGAGGTATATAATCTCATGTTCAACATAAGCATGACACCTAACATTTTAATAAAGTAATGATAACAAAATAAAACTTAGTAGAATTATATTTTGTAAAATGGAAAAAACAAATATAGAGTTCAAGTTTTCTCTTTGCTTTTGTTGATGGGCAATAAAACCGTCTGAAAACAATGCCTCTTGCCTTTGGAATCATCTACGGCCTCCCGGTGATGGACAAGAGATTTGAACGGAGAAGTGAAGTGAAAAGTGATGGTGGCTAATAGTATTAAATGCTAGGGTTCTAATTCTAACTGTTACGATAATAGAATATTGAGATCTGTCGAATCATGTAAAAGAAAGAAATGCCAGCTTAAAGTTGAAAATGCACGCATCCACACGCTATCACTAACCAGTCGATAAGTGTCTGGAAGTGGCATCTCAACTGTATAATTATTCTTCAGAATGCCTAAAATATGCTTATCATTGCGATCCTTGTTAGTATCCACTTTACCGCAAGGGATTGGATTAATATCATAATATGTTAATTTGTGGTCGCTAAAGCTATTACCCAATATAATGATTTTATTCAGATTCTCAACCTTCCAGTTTGCCTCCAAAAAGTTGTTCATGAGTTCATATGGAAGGTGGGGCATGAAAAACATCGCTGGCCTTGCCACCCTCCGTCTGCAATTTTCGTTTTCATTGGGAAGAGTGAGATCAAGATAGTGATTTAAATTAGCCCTGAAAAAGGTTGCTATGGCTAGTTTTTCGTTGGAAGTGACAATGGGATCATACACAACTACATCATCTATCCATTCATATTTCCGTTTCATCAGCAGTGCAAGGCATAACTGCATCCGACTCACTTCTGAATACGCAATACTTCCAACTCCGTACACTACCAGCTGTACCAATTCTGAACAGTATGGATAGTCATCATCATTACTGCTGCCTGTCACTCTTTCTATTTGTGCCTTGAATTTTGTACGTTCCATATCTTCCACAAATTGTTTATAGAAGGAAGAACTCTCTAGCTTTTTAAGAGAAGACATCAAATCATCAACAATATGTTTTTTCGACCATTTACATGAATCCACATCGCTCATGGTTTCCGATGCATTCACATAATCAGAATCAATGAACATTTAACATTAGTATTACACATTTACAAATCAATTCAGTAATCACAATGAGATTATGAGGCACATAGATATCATAGTCATAACTCAAGATGTCAATACTCATGAGTCAAAACCATATTTCTCATTAAGTCATGAAAATCAAAATGTATAATGTATTACACAGATGTCGGAATGCCACTTACAATAGTAAATACAAAAAGGTGTAGATCAAAATGGAAGAATGAAGAGCCTCATCTATCAATAGTCCTCGTCCTCCTCTATGCCTAAATCAACAAACTCATCAGTGGTATCCTCCTCTTCCTCCTCCTCCTCCTCAACCATCTGAGGATCAATATTTGTTGGTGTGGAGGATGACCCCTCCACAGGATCACTACCATCAAATGTCACCGGCACTGGATCATTAAGATACAGGTTGGCTAATGCCAACTCAGTATTAATGTTGTTCAAACACATATCATCATGAAAGACATCCAGGTGTGTGCAAGAAGTTGAGGGTCTCTTTTGGCACGTTAGATGCAATACAAAACTGAAAAAATAGACATTCATCAACTTGCATAGATATTTTGAGACACTTACATAGTGAATCTTGCAATCAGTTAAAAACAAGAAATGTAGGAAATTGAATGACCTTTCCAAATATATAATTTTTTTCTATTGAAAATGTTGTTAACTATCTAAAGTTAGATATTTTTAATGGGAACTTTTTATTTTTGGGACAAAATATAAGATATA
>LPNX010929028.1:35410-97910 GCA_001517045.1 Pseudotsuga menziesii | reverse complement strand
GAGAATGGGATCATACACAACTACATCGTCTATCCATTCATATTTTCGTTTCATCGACACTGCAAGGCATAACTTCCAACTCCATACACTACCAGTTGTACCAATTCTGAACAGTATGGAGAATCATCATCATTATTGTTGCCTGTCACTCTTTCTATTTGTGCCTTCAATTCTATACGTTCCATATCTTCCACAAATTGTTTATAGAAGGAAGAACTCTCTAGCTTTTTTAGAGAAGACATCAAATCATCAATAATACTATTTTTCGACCGTTTACATGAATTCACATCGCTCATGGTTTTCTATGCATTCACATTGCTCATGGTTGTAACTTGTCACTTTAATAGGTTGATGTGCACAACAAACATAAGGATTTGGGTTTAGTGATGTTGCTCAATAAAAAATCAGCGCACAGGGAAATGTAATTAAAATTAAAATAAAGTCAATCTTTTATTCTTATATGTATCTCACTAGACCTTTGGCAACGTTCAAACGTACTTTCACAACATTCAAATGTAGGGCGTGTGCATTAAGGTAATAGATTTAAAATTATTTTTAATTAATTTATTGATTATCAGCTAAGTCACACTAAGTCACACACACTGGCATTGAGTGTCAATACTCACATGCTGACATCTAAATGACGATAGGCAAGATACTTTATATATATATATATATTTAAAATTATATATATTAAAATTATAGACATATAGCTCCAAATTTTTACAAATATTCAATATAAATAAGAGTCAATGAAC
Source organism: Pseudotsuga menziesii (assembly GCA_001517045.1). Taxonomy (NCBI): domain Eukaryota; kingdom Viridiplantae; phylum Streptophyta; class Pinopsida; order Pinales; family Pinaceae; genus Pseudotsuga; species Pseudotsuga menziesii. The sequence continues at coordinate 97,152 of LPNX010929028.1, read as the reverse complement.
ATTTAACATTAGTATTACACATTTACAAATCAAATCAGTAATCACCATGATATTATGAGACACATAGATATCATAGTCATAGGTCAAGATGTCAATACTCATGAGTCAAAACCATATTTATGATTAAGTCATGAAAATCAAAATGTATAATGTATTACATAGATGTCGGAATGCCACTGACAATAGTAAGTACAAAAAGGTCTAGATCAAAATGGAAGAATGAAGAGCCTCATCTATCAATAGTCCTCGTCCTCCTCCATGCTTGAATCAACAAAATCATCAGTGGTCTCCTCCTCCTCCTCTTCCTCCTCCTCAACCATCTGAGGATCAATATTTGGTTGTGTGGAGGATGACCCCTCCACAGGTTCACTATCATCAAATGTCACCGGCACTGGATCATTAAGATATAGGTTGGCTAATGCCAACTCAGTATTATTGTTTTCCAAACCCATATCATCATGAAATATATCCCACATCTTTGTCTTTCCATTCACCCACTCATCCGTCTTCCTCTAAATAAGACAAAGGTTGGTGTGAACATACATCATCATCTCTGCTCTGGACTGTTGAAGCCTTCTCTTCTTCAAACTGTACAAGTTGCCATATTATGTGCTCCAATTCGTCTCACAACCAGAGGATGATGTAACTTGAGAGATGATCCTCAAGGCTAGCTTTTATAGAATAGGGCATGGTGCCTCATGAGTTTCCCACCAATTATAGGGCATCATAACGCCCCTGTCTCCAACCACATCATAGCCTCCAAATCTCCTAAAAGCACGAGAAAAATCTACAAATCTCGCCTTGGCCTCAGTATCTATCCTAAACTAGCTGCCTAAATGCTATCTTCCTACCCTGTGAAATATCTCCATCCATGTGAGGAGGGACTCTATGTTGAGTCCCACCAGTCACCCATTCATGTCTATAGAACTTGGGGTTCAAGGACTGCGCCAAGCAATGCAAAAGTGTGCAATTCTTATCCCTCATGGAGATAAGAATATCCTACATGGTGGACCATAAGTTCTCTATTGATGTCTCGCACTTTGGACACTCATTCTCCATAACAATGGTCCTCATGGAATCAATCATGGAATACCACCCATCATAAACATCTGCTAGGTGGGTTGGTATGTGTCTACAAAGTGCAACAAAGAAGTGAGTGGATCCATGATTTTAATGGTAAGATCCACCCTCTCCCACCAAACATCATCTGATACTGTGTCCTTCTCCTTTTTTGAAGTACTTTGATCCATCTTTCTCCAGAAACACCAATACCCTGAAATCACCATGGACCCAAGACCGGTTTTGACCTCCCTCAACCTCTTGAGCATGATGAATAAGGAAGAAAACTGATTATCTGTAATCTTCAACAATGAAACATGTGTGTACTCTTTGTAGATGGTGAGGGAATTTGTATGGTTTTGTTTGAAAGTTACTGATATGGCGTGCATCCTCAATAATGTTACCAATCCATGTCACATACGAAGAAATGGATTTGAGTGCTAAGTTCTAAGGAATAGACAATGAAAGGTGTCCAAAAAACCTGTAAGAGAAAAAAAATACTCGTATAAATGACTCTACAACACTAACAAGTTAACAACTCAAATCATTAACAATGAAAGGTGTCCAAAATGAAAACAGTTGTGGATAGAAAGTTTCCACAATCATGCCAGTGACCTTGCAAACAAGTGCATTGTTAGTGATTATTTGTACACAAGAATCAAGACTTACTTCTTCAATGATTTTGATGAATAACGCACCAATAAACTATCCATCCTTGTATTACCCAAGAGAATCCACCGCTTTCAATAACACCCGTCCATTTTAGGAATATACCATGACATTGATGAGTGGATGGTGTGTTGGATCCATCCATCCATTGGAAACAATATTCACTCCAGATGAGGGAAATGTTGCTCTAATTGGCTCAATAATTTTTTCCACCTCCTTCCTTCCCTTAACCAACAATGTGGTTCTAATATTCTCCAAACTAGGAGGCACATAACCAGATGGAGCTCTTTCACTGATACTTCAACACATCTCAAAAAACAACGATGACTGCACAACACTAAATGAGATGAATTTGAGGTAGAGAAAGAATGCAATGGTGAGGTCTACCTCTTCTCATGCCTCTTGTTGGAAAATATTTTCCATTGGACCACTCTAAGATGGCCTCTTTCTTGCTGGATGTGTATCACCTCTGCTAGGTGGAAATAGAGGCCAAATTGTAGAGGTTTTCGTTAAGAATGGAAGAGGATCCTCATCATATTTCTTGATTGCTACTACTGCATTGCCTAATCCTTCTTGGTCCTCCTTTCCCTTATTTCCTATTCACATACCTCCACAAAGGGTATCTCTTCTCTTGGGCTTGTTGTCTTGCTAAAACAGGGTTCAATGGAGCATGAGTTCCACTAGCACCAGATGGAGCACTAGCAAGAGGAGTAGAAGAGCATGTTTTTGGAGGAATAGGAGGGGAGATAATAGATGGGGAATTTCTCCTTTTCCTTTTCCCTTTAGCTCCTCCCCTAACTGAATGAGACATTGTTCTTCTTGTTTGATGGTTGAGCTTGCAATCCACCCAACCAATTCCACATTCTATGGACTTCATCACCCTTCGAAATCCCTCAAATCCTCTTCACCTGCAAAAAATCCCTCTTTGATCTCTCCCACAATTTGCAAATGAAAAAAAAAGAAAAAAATGTTTTAAAGAGGGCCCGACTGTCTTTTTCACTGTCTCTTATTTTCAAGATATGCTATGATAGTTCCTGGACATGCGTGTCTTAACATGGTACACGCTAGACAGTCGTCTCAGACACTAACTGTCATCTTGTCCATGTCCAATGCTTGGACATAAGACACGTAGGCCTAAAGTAGCATGTACAGTTTCTTAGATTACAAGTACATGTGTTTAGAAATTATAACATATTTTCCATTTTTTTAGGAGATCAACAAGTTTAAGTTGACTATAATAAGTGTACAGTGGAGATTCATTTAATGGTAGTCGTATCTTGTTATGCTTAAATGCATCTTATTAAGATTTTAAAAATTTTAGTTAACAATTCACTGTTTAATTATTTATAAATCTATATTTCAAACTTTTATAATTCTTATGAGTTTTTTATTTTAGTTAACCACCAGCTAAATATCTCCTGATTGTGAGATTGATGACTATCTTGCCTCTATCTGCAACCCCATGCCATTCTTTTCCTCATGCAAATGTTCCCTACTCAGGTTTTTGACTCCATTTCCAATGGTCCCTTGCCTTGATAATCCCACCTGCATCTCACATCACTCTACTTTGTCCCATTCTAGGAGTCCAGCCTCCTGACCAACCTTAAGCGAATATCTTATGCGGAGTAAAATATGAAGACAAGCGAGATATCCCTCTCTGACTACACAAGGTCGGAGGTGCAGTCTAAATTTATTCTACTGTTACCCGAGAGCGGGCCTTCCTTGAACCTTGGAGCTCAATCCCGGCACTAAGAAACTGGTGCCGTTGCCGGGGAACAAAATTGAAGATCCTCCCTGGGAAAAAACAACATGGTTTTAGATCCAATTGTTGATGGTGAACAATGATCAGATGGAAATAAGGTTGAGCACTTTTCACCTGGCAAGTCCACTCTTGAAGGTCTCATACTTCAGTAACTCTACGGGTTGTACGACCCAGAAATCGAATGATAAAAAAAAATATGGGAAGGCTCCGTCCCAAAAAAAAAGTGAACCTTTTGTAAGGCTCAAAGAATACATGTTGGAAGGTTAAGATGCTCTAGTCTATGTTTCTTCCAAGAAGCTTTGTTCTATCTTGTAAGTTTGTTCTTATCCTTCCCTAAATTTATCAGAACAGCCTTCTATGGTTCAACCCATTCTGAGCAGAGCTATGAATCTATTCTTGTTTATCCTTCTCTACGAACCGAAAGCGTTGCGTTGTCTTGTACATCTGGTTATTACGTAGATTTTTCTCCAGGGGCTCATGACGTCAAAAGTCACCCATGTGAAATTCATGAAACCTCAGATGATAGTGTAGCTATTGTTCCTAACCTGGTCTCTCCCCTTTCTCCAAGTCGATACAAGTCACTACAACTGCCTCCCATCCTCCATGATTTTCCCGCGAAATATTACAAATACCTTCCCAAATTTGACGGAGAACCCAAAGGCTTCACCAATGAGAAACATTTACAAACCTTTGATCATTTCTCTAACATTTTTGAGATAGAACATGATGATGTCTACATGAGGGATTTTTCCTAGTCCTTGCAAGGAGATGCTAAAGAATGGTTCAAGCACTTGTAGCCTAAATCCATCAACACTTGGGAAGATTTTTCTTGCACCTTCTTAAAGTTTTGGGGTAGGAGAAGGACACTGGATCAAATACTTTCATAATTTTATTCCCTTAAGAGACATGAGGGTGAGAGATTATCTATTTTTAACAGAAGATTCACAAGCTTTTAATATAACATGCCCAAGGAGGTCCAACCTCTTGAGAACGCTACTAAAATCTATTATGCAGCCATCTTTCCTCTTGAGTTGTCCCTGCTCTTTTGGAAATAAAATCAACCACTTTGCAACATATGTTTACTGATTGTCTGGAGGTTGAGGAAAACCTTGAGATGTAAAATTTTTTATCAAGCCAAGGAAATGGTGGTGAATTAAAAGATACATTAAAATTGGTTGGACCCTACAAGCAGAATGGGAGAGTCCCGGTCCCGCTAAATCCCTCTCTTGGTATACAGAACGATGACCGTCCTGATACAGGAACATGTGATCCTCTAGTCTTGTTCTCTGAAGATTGCGACCTGTGCTGCCCTGGGTCTAGAAAAGATAATTTTAAGAAGGAATTCGGTGCACCTGTTTATGATGAATATGAGGAAGAATACCTGCAGGCTATACCTGAGAAGCTGGCCATTGAACCACGACCCGCTGATGGAGAGGGCCAAGATGCTATGTGAAGTCAAGAGGTTAAAAAAGAAAAGGGTGATAAGGGAACTAAAGGTGATAACCTACCCTTGTGTTATGCCCCTTTTGAATTAATACGGCACATGATTAGAGCCTCTAAGAAAAAACAGAAAGAAGGGAAGATGGTGCAGTCCAGAAACCTATACGTAAGTGGAGATGATAAAGAAAAACTGCCATGCAATCCCTTTCCAGCTACCGATACGTCGAGGGTTTGTGATGGGGTGTCAATCCATGGAGAAGGATGTAGCAGTCCTTAAATAAATATGTTTTCCTATATTCTACCTTCAGAAGCACCACCTCACACAGGGGGAATATGCCTACTCGGTTCCGCTGGAGGAGCAGGGGACCTCCCTCTTGGCGGCACATCAAGCTCTCATTGCAGAAATATCGAGTGAAAAAGGGGATGTTTCATTGAAGAAATATTATGTGGGCCCTCATCTACAATATTCTGAGTATCAACCAGAGAAATCACTAGAAGAAGGGAGTTCCAGATGGATTTCCTATGAGCACAAGACAGAGTACGTTGGAGGTTGTCGTGTTTTCTATGACCCCATAGCAGGGTACATGGAAGGGATGGGTAAGGATGATGAATGGTCACATTATTGATTTAGAGAGTAGTTTATTCATCATTACCCTCTCCCTTTATCTATTTCATTTCTGTCCATCAAGCACAAAAAAAGAACAAAACTATTGGGCCAATTTATTAATTGGCTTCATTGGAAGTATGATTTCACTTAATTAGGTAGAGTAGGTAGGAACAAATAATCTTGGCAATTATCGAGCATTTCCTTCATTTTCTATTTTAATTTGTTTTCATTTTCAATTGCAAGCACAGGTTTTGTAGTCAAGAACGTCGTTTGTGAGAGTGGCATGAATTTGCTGAAGCAGTAGCTCAGAGCAGAATGGAGATTTCAAAAAAAAATTGAAGACACCCTAATGGTTTTAGCACTTGGTCTACAAGGGTTCTTTGCTACCTCACTGCGAGGATAACATTCCTCATGGAGCCGGTTGTTAACGCTTCGTTTTCAGCAGTCTATTTATGGGCCTCACTGAAGTTCAAGGAGGGTTCCATTCCTTTAAAACATTATGTGAACACCATTCAGGTTAGTAGAGGCTCATGGTCCACATTTTAAAACAGTTAGATGATGAAGAGAGATCAATCTACGGTGATAGAATCTCCCAGAGGTAAAATCTCATGGCTACAAGGACGACAGAGATAGGCATTATAATGCGATGATCCAGGATCATAAGGAAGAGGAGAAACAATGGATCATAGTTTTGACCCAAGATGCAGGAGGGTGGTCAGATTTTGACTATCATGGAGACCATTAAAGTAGTCAAACAAATGAAAGGCCAAGATCAAAGCAAATCTCGATCAGCGGCCTGAAACGGTTTCGCTGAGCAAACATGCTCGATGGAAGGAGTTTTTCCAAATCATGAAATGGTTAAAGGTCGGAAGCATTCGACGATGGAGATGAGATCAGAAGAAGATCCACAGTCCCAGCCGATTTCACAAACCAAACTTGTGCAGGTAAAGTCGTGTTTCTAAATCGTGAAAAGTGGTACCATCCACGGATATCAATGGTCACGACAGAGAGGGGCATGGATCTATGGTAGAGGTTCTTTTCGCAATCTGAACTAGTGTGGATAGCTTCATGGTCCCGGTTCGTGAAGAGGTGGTAGGACCCACTTGGATCGATGGTTTCATGAAGAGGTCGATCCCAATCGACGGATAAGAACGCATCACGATCCAAATCTGCCCGTTGTATCTAGAAAAGAGAAATTGGCAGCAGAAGTAAAGAGACATGGACGGTGGATGTGAAAAGTTCCCACCAAATTGGATGGCCGAGGAGGCCTCCAAGCTACAGGTGTCAAATCCAGTGCGAAGATGATAGGGGTAGGGACATTCATACATGTAGTCTGCCTCTCGACAGGTGGGATGATGTCTCCAAACGTCGTCATTGATAAGTCGGAGGAAAAGGTCTCATCCAACGACGCTAACTTCTCTGACTCCGCTAGACTAGCATGCGGTTCATGTGGGAAAATAAAGGAGGATCAGGTTTTGAAATGGTGAATCATACGTCTACACAAAGATAAGAGAATCTGTGAACCGAATCCGCTCAGTGCCACCATCACATTGAGTGAAAATGCAAGAAAGGTCAAATCCATAGTGCTTGAAACCAGATTGGCAGCCACACAGGAAGTGCATAGAGTCCTATCCATTATCAAATAATATAATTGAACATCAGAAGAGAATATCCCCACCCTAGCGTCACACGGGCTACTATCGCGTCAACCAATGTTCAAGACTATAGCCATCTCCAGGTTGTTTCAGCTTTCCCTATATAGCTCCATATTCTGAGGTTGTCAAGGTATGAAACTATACAAATGGTGAAAGCTAAAGGTTAAAATTCGAAGAGTGTTGAGTCCTTTCATAGACAGCCATGGCTGTGTGGTTTGAGAATTTAGTTCGATAAGGGGTATTGATGGTTGGTGAACATAAGATTGTGTTTCTTTGTCTTCCTGGTTATCTGCACTGAGAGGTCGCCAACCACCGGGGCACAGATGTTAAAAACCTAGGGAATTTCAATGGTTTCGACACCTCCCCACCCTCAGATGAACTGTGCATGGGTTTTTACATTCTAGGGACGTATCTCCGACACTTCTAGTAGCTGTCATGACCTCCAAAGTCCTAACACACAATGATGGAAGAGTTGTTGGAGCAAATGCTCAGTCTGGGATAGTGGAGGTCGAAATCCTTCATCACCACCCCTATGATATCCACTTAACGACCTTGCCTCGGAAGAGGAGGGGGTCAAATGCACACCCAACTATGTGGCCTGTGATAAAACCCTCCTCGTAGGAGGGAGATATCATTACAAAGATGTTAAACCTCTTAAGATGTCTACCATCATCAAGTGCATGGCCGCCCTTTTCCCAGTTTCTCCCTATAGCTATGTTACCAGACGAAGGAAGGGCTAAGAAAATGTTAGGCACCGAAGCGCAGGCCTTCTAGTCATCCTTTGAGTGACGTGGTCTTAAAGAAGCAGGCCAGTCAAAGGAAGAAGAAAGGCATGTCTGAAACGGTTCGAGTTGGCGACCGACCGACATTAAAAAACATAGATATCGCTTTCATATACCAGGATAAAGAAAACTCTCTGTTGTCTATCCATGCTACCACGCGCTAAAGTTCCATAATATTTGTTTATATTTGTAAAATGTGGCAATATTTCCACTCACTATACTATTAATGCATGATTGTGACTACAAATAGTTTTTAGGTTTGTTTCAGAGAATAATCTTAGCAATGAAGTATTATAAATGCACTCTCGATAGGGCGAAATGAGTTAGCTAGAGGGGTGGGAAACCTTCAAGGGTTGAGGTTCTCTATTGTAAAATAAGATCTAATTCCTGTGTTAAGAATAAAAATTGCAGAAGAAGAGTTGTTTCTCAAGACAGAGATTCATGTGTCGTTGCTTCTTTTAGTACATATGTTCTTTACATCAAATGTACATCCTATTTTCATTCTAGTTTGTTGATTTTTTTCATGTCTGTAACTAAGTGTATAACAGTTTGGAATTCATACATGCTATGCTCCACCTATTTTTTTAGACATTTATCAAGTTTTATTCTAAAGTTGCTAGGAATTCATCTTGCTAGTGCTCCGCGTGATGGGTTGTTCTCTCTCATCCCCTAACCACCCACTAAATATCTCCTTATTGTGATATTGATGGCTATCTTGCCTCTATCTGCAACCCCACGCCATTCTTTTGCTCATGCAAATGTTCCTTACTCATCTTTTCGACTCCATTGTCAATGGTCCCTTTCCCTAGTAATCCCACTTGCATCTCATGTTACTCTACTCTGTCCCATTCCAGGAGTCCAGCCTCCTGACCATCCTTGAGCGAATATCTTATGCAAAGTAAAATCTGAAGACAATCAATAGATCCCTCTCTGACTGCGCAAGGCCAGAAGCACTGTCTAAAGTGGTTTTGCTGTTACTTGGGAGTGGGCCTTCCTTCGACCTTGGGGCTCAAGTAGGTCTAACACAATATTATAGGGCATGCTTGTCTTGTTTGTTGTTGTTGAGAGTGAATTGCTAATGCAAGCGTGAATTGGAAAAGGTCAATGGGGATCTACTTCAACCATTTGGAATGAGGTACAATTCGATATCCCTTAGTGTTAGATGTTTGGTTTGTCTTGCATATTGGGAAAGATTGATTTCTGGTGTCTAGTTATTTGTTGTGGTACACCCCAAGTGATAGGAATTTTCTCTCTATAACAGAATTGGTAACTTCGCTAGGGAAGTTGTTTTTGTTTGGGTTTAAGGGAACAATGTGCTTGATATTATTGAATTTCTCTATGTTTCTCCTTGTTTTGGTGTCGCATTTAGTAGTATGTTCATCCATTGACACTCCCCTATATTGGTTTGACCCTTAGCCTACTTTTTACCACTGTCTTCCATATAAAAGCATGTTTTTGGCTAAAAGTCGCGTACATATGTGGGGTTTTGGTCAAAAGTCACGTATAGATGCAGGTTTTTGGCTAAAATCCGGATATACATGTAGGTTTTTGTTCAAAAGTTGCATACATACGCTCCTATGCTTTATACAGTCACGTACATCCTCCCTTTTGGTTGATTTTGATGTCGTGGGAAGTTTTTGGGTGGCTTGTGAGCGTGGCTAGGCCTTCCTGGGTTTCGATGTTGTCTGTTGAATGCTTCTTTCATGAATAGAGACGAATTTTTCATTGATTTTTCTTTGAAAATAGTTCTAGTCATTTATCTTTTTTTTTCCATTCGTGCATTGCTCTTTTTCTCTCGTTGTCTTGCTGGGCTTGTGTTTTATACTTGCTGCAGAGACTGAGAGTTTTAAATGACTTTTATTGCATTTTTCATTCTTTTATATTGAAAAATACAAAATAGTTGCATTCTTACTTGCATTTCACATATGGATTTAAGGAGGTACTTGCATTGGATTTCTTAGATGAGAGTTCTGTTTAGGCTTTCATATAGGAAGGATTGCATTGGCATTCGAAAAGGAATAATTTTACATGCCTCTAATGTAGTGGCATACCCCATTTTTCATTCTACACATTGCACTTCGTATTGCTTGTTAGGTGTCCATATTTACTTCAATGTTATGCCATAACTTCATTAGTTCCACAACCATTTACCCTTTTAGTAATCATAGCCAACTAAAATCAATGCTTAATAAAATTAATTACACTCTTTTCTTTTCTAGGGTGCATCAACAAGAATATGTTTTATGGTCTTGGAATAGTTCATTGTAAGTTAATTCTGCAAGACCACTAAACAAAACAATTAGATGTTTGTCCAGGTGAGAGAGAGATAAATGCTTGGTATAATTAGTGTTTCTTAGGATGCTCCTCTTACACAAGAGTTAAGCACGAGGCAGCATGCATGATTTTGATTGGGATATACCTTTGTCACTTTTGTCAGCACCGGAGATATTTCCAGGATTGTATTCATATCTGGGGGCTCTTTTGAATTTCAAGCTTTGTTACCTTTCCCATATGGTCGATCCCGCCTGCAACTGTCTTCCTAAGCATTGATTATATTGGGGCAACCTTAGTTTCCTTACCTAGGTATCGCAGGGGGTACTTCCATAGGTTATTATATAGGTGTCCTGGCCACGTAGGGGTCAGACAGCACACTCGCTTTATGCGTTGAAACTAAGGGACACTATAATTGGTTACGTACCTCCTCTTGTCATGTATGGGAGTTTCAAGCCTCTCCTAGGTGAGACATACCTCCTGCAGTCGGGAGCTCACATATCCTTCCCTTGGTTTGCTTGTATTTTGGTTGTAGATTCTCTTAGAAGTGTGGCCTTTGTGTGCTAGTTGGCTTTTGGGATCGTGGTTACTTGACTATGTTTATGTTCTCTTCAGTTTGGGTCTGTTACACCCAAATATCTTCATCAACATGTGATTAGATCCTAAACATCCATGTTTTCCCTCATTCCCAAATCTTGAAGTGAAAACCTTGATCCAAATGTCAAACTTGCACATAAAAACCTAGCATCGCTTCTACCCTTAAGATTAGGAGTGATACCTTCTTCAACACCACTTGAGTTTTGTTGAAGACAGGTGGTGGCACCTCCTTTTGTATTTGTTTGAGGAATAACTTCTATCCGCAGAAGGTGTAACAAAATTCCAAACAAAAAATCTGGCAACCATACTGGAGAAGAGCTTCAACAGATCTAATCTTCCTTAGCCTTCAAACACTTGTCTAAATCCAAGCTCTATCTTCTTATCATTTCAGTCAGATCTACCATCTGACGTAGTTAGGTTTTGGGTTGATATCATCAGATCTCTTCAGATCTAAGCCGTCCTGATTTTTTATGCTCTTTAGTACCGTTGATTTATCTTTTTTGATACTGTTTTTCCAAGCTTAGAATTGTTTTTTCACTCTTACTCTGTTTTGAACACTTGCAGAGAACCACGTCTACGTACTGAGCAATAGGTGGTGCCACTGCCAAGGCATAGATAGCAAGAAGTGATGCCCTCTCCTGTCAGCAATTAGCAGGAAGCGGTGCCTCCTCAAAAATGCTCTGTCAACAACCTCTACAAGCGGTGCCAAGTAGGTTTTTTCCAGACTTCTGTTTTCTCAAAAATTTTAAAGGAATTTGTGGTTTTTGGAATTTTTGTTTTTCAGTTGGCATTGTCCAGACTTGTTTGCAAATACTTGAGTGTTTAAAATCTAAAATTTTTGATGTGGTAAATGCTTGTTTGTTAGAATCAAAAGGCTAAGTTAGATTCATCATTTCTGCTGCTTGTGAGTTTGGTTATTCTAAAAGGAGTATTTGGAATCTTTAGAATAGGTTAGATATTTGTCTGCTATTCAATAATACCGAAAAGAAAGACATGTTTGACTATTTTACTTGTTTCTATTTTTTCATTAAGTTTGTGAAAGACTTCTTTTCGCTCTGAAAAAAGAAAATTTCTTTGTTGAGATTAAGTTGTATTTTTGTTTTAGGATGAATTGTCGGACCTTGTAATTAGCCTCATAAGCTTTTAGAACTCCATTGTTCTTCCCTTTATTTTCATATAGTCATCTCATCAAAAAAAAAAATACAAGTAGTTTTTAGTTAGATATTTCCAGTTTAATAGAAAAAATTGAAAGAATATATAGATTATACTTTTGATTGCTATTTTTCTTTCTTCTTATAAAATAGATCTTACCCTATCTATTTGCTTTCAAAAGATTTGATTTGAAGAAGTGTCGTTTGCTTGTATGCTTGGAAAAATATTTTTAGTATAGTTGTTTGGGAAATTTTTGGTTTCAAATCAAAATTGAAAAGAAAATACTTTCTCTCCTTCCCGTAATTAGTCATACTCTGAACGGTAAAGTGAATGAACTTGCATTTCATACTTACATGGTTTTACATTTATGTCAAAATTACATGCATTCACCTCACAGTCACTTTAAAATTAAATGTATAGTATAGGTCTGAAATTGTATAGAAATTTGAGTGATAGGTTAGAGACGTGTTTGGGCATCATAAAACGTAGGAGATGTCGTTACTTGTCCTCACTACAACTCGGGACTCATGCAATTCTTCCACATACTATTGGTATATCGAACATCCTTTCATGTACCCGTGAGGTATATAGAAAGGTACTTCACATACTCGATTGTATATCGGAAGGCCCCTTGTGAATGGTTGTGCATTAGACAACACTACTAGCAATTTGAGCTCCCACGTACCTTGAGTATATCGGGAGACCCCACTAGGATACCCTTTCCATATGAGAAAAACCCTTTGGCCATCTTGTGTGGAGAAATATAGTGAAAACAACATTCGGGGAGATTACTACGCACATACCCTTGTGGTATATCGCGAGTTGCACCTACTTGACAATCCTAGTGAGAGATCAACTATTTGAGCTCATCCTATCATTTAAGTTTGCTTGTTGGCTTGTAGCTTGAGTAGGAGAAAGTTTGTGTGTTTTTCTTAGTTTTGAAACACTAGGTTATATTAGTGACTATGCAATCTGGCTGAGTTTCAGTTGAGACAATCCAGAAGAACACAGGGCTTGCCACTCGATTTTCCTCTTGTTACAAGAGAAAATCCAATGGAAGCCATTGAATAAGGAGCTACAACTAGTTCCCATGAGGAATAAAATATAGTTTTATAAAGTGGAGACCAATTCATTTCTTGTATTAAACCCTTGGATCAACAGCCTCCTATGGCTAATACTTCCCTTCATCCACATATGGAAGGTCGTACTGATAATATTGATGCACTTGAGTATGGCCCAGATGCTCCATTTTGGAAAAATTCCATGGGTCAGGCCATTTATTCATTTGGGGTTAGTATAACCTCTCCTAAACAAACTTCTCTAGGTGAAGAAGAATATAGACAAATTCAAGCATCTATTCACCGTGCACAAGATTTTCAATAGAGAATGCAAAGGCTAGACAGAGTTTTGGATGCACCTGCACCTCACGCTAAATCTTTATCAGCTAGATTACACTGTAACATAGATCATTGGCATGTGGCCAAAATTAGAGCTTCTACCAATGATCATCCAGTTTATGTTTAGAATTCCTGCAATCCAGGTCAAACTTCCAATTCTGCTACTACAATTTTGAATTTTAGGTTTGTCTGTAGTCATCCCACACTTTCTATGGCTAGGGGGAAGCCTTTAGTTCCACTAGTGTCTATACCTTCTAATGTCGATGGGAAACCCCCTGTGCAACCTATGTTACCCACTAGTGGAATTGTTACTAGTAATAGGAAAACCTCTGCTGTAGGACAATCTACGGTATATGTTCCTCCCACCAATACAAATATGGTAACACCTACTTCAAGTCCAGGATAGCCCTTAGTGGCACAACCTGTACTTAATCAACCCTCATGGGGTTATGGTTATTCGGAAAATCAAATTCCTGTAGGAAATATGAATTACCAACCTACCCCTATAGGACTTTCTTATACTAGAATTCCATACCCTAGGAATGCATTTACGGTATGGGGGAAACCCAGATGGTCTTACATCCTAGCAGTGGGAGGAATACCTATTCATACTACTAGAGGTGCTGGAGTATCTCCTTATGGAGGTCCTCCCCCCGGGGGGATGGGCAGTCCTCCTCCTGGTGGTCCCGAGGGTCCTGGTGGTATTCCTCTTGGTGGTCCCGGGGGTCTTGGTTATCCTGGTGGTCCTCCTTCTAGGGGTCATGGGGGTCTTGCTGGTCCTCCTTTTGGTGGTTCTAGTGGTCCTCCTACTGGTGGTCCTGGTGGTCCTCGAGGTCCTGGTGGTTCTGGTGGTTATCCTTCTATCGTTCCTAATAGTCCTGGTGGCTCTGGTGGCCCTAATCCTAGAGGTCAATCTTTGGTATGTTCATCATCTCATCAGACATTTCAACAACCTGTGTATCAGTCAACTTACAACCCTACTGGTGGATACATGCCTTATCAATGCTATCAGTATGTGGAGCCAAGTCGTCAGTTACCTTTCCTAGCAACTTTGGATTTACCTGATTTATCCAAATTGATAAATGATCCCATTCGACATAACCCTTCATGGCTCACAATTTCGATAAAGTTACCATCGAACATTCCAAAATTCGATGGAAAGCAGGGAGATGATCCAAAAAACCATGTTATGACCTTCCATCTTTGGTGTTCATCGCATTCCTTGATGGATGATTATGTCTGTTTGAGACTCTTCCAGCACACATTGACCAGTATAGTAGAAAAATAGTACATTGAACTTCCACAACATGCGTTTGTGGACTTTAGCTCTCTAGAAACTGTCTTCTTCACACACTTTCAGCTACCCATTCATTATGAAATGGGTACATACCTTTTGACCTATCTGCATCAAAATAACTCCACACACATATCCGATCGCATCCATGCATGGAGAAGGCGGAGAAGGCTCATTAAAGCTCCTATCCCAGACCAACTTTTAGCTGATTGGTTTATGAATTCTTTGTTGCCACCTATTGCCTGAGATGTGGCCATGGGCGGTGTTGTCATTGAAGAAAAATTTATCATTCGTGCTCAATATATGGATTTGTTGTATTCCCAATACAAAAATTTGTATGACCTTATTCCTCAAGCTCCTCATCCGAGCATGGACCCGGCTAAGCCAGAAACTCCTATCAATGGGGTTATCAGTTCAATTCAACCCCCATCAATGGTAAAACCTACCAAACAATCTAGTCCTTCTACTATTGCTCCTTCTATTCCTACAATTTTTGCTGAGGTGAATGTTATTCAAATTACGCAGTCATCCAGTAATAAGAAAAAGGGAAAAGGTAAAAATAAAAAACCCAAAAACCAATAGGAAAATCCCAAGAGTATGGCCCCAAAGAATGATAATAAAGGAAAAAGGAAATCCAAATATCCGTGCATATTGTGTGGTGGCGATCATTTCATGAAAGAGTGTCCCCGTTGTGATGAAATTAACAAATTTTTAAAAAGTAACCCCACACCAATAGTTCTTACTGATCCTTTTCCCTCTCAAAAACAACTGGTAGAACACATGTCTAATCAAGGAAATACTAGTTCTATGGAGGAAATTTGAATGATTTCATCGGAAACTATTAGTTTAAGAACTCGTAGTCAGTCATATGACAAGCCTGAAGAGAAGAAAAATGAAATTCCTTCTCCAGATAAATCTCTTCCCACTGGTTCTCTTGCATCCTCGTCTAATAGTCCCCTAACTATCGAGAATCCTAATATTGACATGATTCTCCATCCTCCCAAGATTACTCTTAGGAAGGATTTTTTAACCCTAATGCCTGAGCTGCACAGTTCTATAATGTTGTTGAAGACCTCACTCAGGGACCATGTGAAATTTCTACCTTAGAAGTTCTCCAAAGCTACCCCACGCAACACAAAAACTTGTTAACTACCTTAGGATCCCTGGACCTAGATAACATGAATTTTATCCATGTCAACGTCGAGAACAACAAATCTAGATTACCCCACCAACTCAATTTTCAGATCGTAAAAAAAGTAGTTTGGAAAAAGGTCTTTAGGACTATTCTAGATGAAGGTGCTTCGACCTTAGTTTTGTCTCTATCCTGTTGGAAATCCATTGGGTCTCCCGGGATTATGACCCTAAAATCCTTTGATGGAAGAGGTTTACAACCCCATGGTCTCATTCCATCACTTTCTATTGAACTAGGGGGAAAAAAAATTTCCATTCAAGTTGAAGTAGTGGATGCCCCGTTAGACTACAATCTTCTCCTAGGAAAAAAATGGTTTTATTCTATGACCGTTGTTGGTTCGACAGTGTTTAGAACTCTCCAGTTTCCACATTTGGGAAATATTGTGACAATTGATTAACTTGATTTTTGTACACCGGATGTTACTATCCCTATGGAGAATAAAGTCCCTATGCTAGGCCAGTCCCCTGCTCCTTATCATTTGATTAGGGTAGGTATGCTGAAGGAATCCACCCTTATGGGAATTTTCCCATCATCTCCTTCCAGCATAGAGATGGTTACTATCAACATGATCTCTATGTTTGTCTATGATCCCAAGGGCAAGCGAGTTGTTGAGTCATCCTCCCTCATCTTGCATGAAGTATTTTATGATGCTATCCAATCCGTTTATGATGCCCATATAGATTATCTTCATCTTGTGGCTTCAGATCCTTACCACCTACCCTACTAGTTAGAACCCTCTCTTCCTAGTCTGTATTATCTCTCCCAGACATTTCCATCGGTAAATTCCATCATATAGATTATGAGTACAAATGAATTAGTATGGGAGGATCATCATCATAGATCAACATTCCTCTCCAACACCAGTTCAACAGATAATGATTTTGTCTCTCTATTTTGTACTGATATTGTAGACACTTTGCAAAAACTTGTGTTGTTGCAAGATTTGAAATCTAAAGGAAATCTATGCAACATTACTAAAACAACTCCGATCGACATATCAATCAAGCCTGGAACTATTGAGCATGTTCATGTAGGGAAGAACTATTGAATAGAAGAAGCTAAAGAGTATATAGAACTTTTTAAAGAATTTCGTGATATTTTTTCGTAGTTTTATGAAGAAATTCCTGGGATTGACCCATCTATTGTGGTCCATGAAATCAAACCTATCCCACAACCAGACCAGTTAGGAAGAAATTGAGACAAGTCCATCCCTGGAAGGATGCAGCTATCAAAGCCGAAGTCGAAAAACTTTTGAATGCAGGATTCATCTATCGTGTACCCTTGACAGAATGGGTATCTAACATCATTCATGTGAACAAAAAGCAAGGAACCATTAGAGTATGCATCGATTTTCAAGATCTAAATAAATCTTGTCCTAAGGACAATTTTTTGACTCCACATATTAATTAGATACTCGACAACTATGTTGGAAGTGTCATCTTCTCATTCATGGATGGATTTTCTGGCTAGATTCAGATTGAGATATTTCCCATCGATCAACACAAAGCGACATTTATATGCCCGTGGGGAACCTTCTCCTATAGAAAGTTACCCTTTGGCCTCAAGAACGTCAGAGCCACATTCCAATGTGCCATGTCCTATGCATTTCATGACATTAAAAACATCATGGAGTTGTACCTTGATGATTTCCCTGCACATTCACAGCAATGGGAAGACCATCCACAACATCTTAGAGACATTTTCCTAAGATGTCGCCATTACAAAATACGACTGAACCAACATAAATGTGTTTTTTTCTTTGAGACGGGATGTCTCTTAGGCTTCGTGGTATCTAAGTATGGAATCTGTATTTATCTATTGAATATTACTGCTATACTCGCCATGCCTTCCCTAACCAACATCCTTGAGCTCCAAGGTTTGTAGGGGAAGGAAAACTTTCTTCATCATTTTGTTTGTAACTTTGCTAAGAAAACGCACGGTTATATGTGTCTCCTTAAAAAGGACACTCCATTATTATGGGATGACCATGCCCGACGAGCCTTTGATAATATTAAGAATGCTCTGACCCATTAACCCATGATACACTGCCCATAATATTCAAAGGATTTTCTCTTATATGTTGCTTTCACTACTACTACCATCGGAATGGTTCTATCCAAAAAGAATAAGAACAACCAAGAACACGTGATATACTACACTAGTAAGAATATTTTCGATTCTGAAACTCGATACTCGTGTGTGGAGAAGTTAGCATTGGCTACAGTCATTACTATCCAAAAGTTTTTTCATTACATATTGCTTCGCACTGCCACGATACTTGCAGGCCAAAACCATATGTAATACATCCTGACTCGTCAGGTGCTAGGGATAAATATTCCCATTGGATTGTCATCCTATAGGATTTTGACCTTGAGTTTGCGAAAGCTACTTCAAACAAATCATTGGTCTTTGCAGAGCTGATGTGTGACCTTCCCTGTGCTTTAATGGATTTTGAGCCCAGTGATTCATTCCCAGATGAGTTTATGTTCCTGATAAGCACTACCAACCCATGGTATGGATATTTAATCATTTTTCTCCAGACGCATAGATTTCACCCCAATCTATCTCATGATGATCGTCACTGCATCCTCCACCACATGAAATACTACCTTATCCTGAATGATACATTGTACAAGTGTGGTATATATTCCATTCTCCAATGATGCCTCACCCATGAAGAGGATGAACATTTTGTCAAGGACTACCACTCTAGAGCATGTGGCAGTCATCTTTCTAGGATGGCTACAACCCAAAAAATACTTCACCTTTGCTATTCCTGGTCCTCAATCTTCAAAGATTGTCACGAGGCTGTTAAGAAATGCCCACCCTGTCAACATTTTTATCAGAAAAATCACACCCACTTTGCTCCATTACACCTTGTTATTGTTGTTGGCCCTTTTCCCAAATGGAGGATAGATTTTATGCATTGTAATCCTACCTCAGTCGGGGGGCATGGTTACATCATAGTAGCCGTGGATTATTTCACTAAATGGGCTAAGGCTGTGGCTAGATATGTAGAGGATAGTAAGACTACCACCCTCTTCCTTTTCAATCATGTAATAGCTAGGTTTGGAGTTCCACAGTCCATAGTCACTGATCGCGGATCACATTTTTGCAATCAAATGATGGCAGAGTTAAGTGCTAAGCTAGGTTTTCGCCATGAAAACTCAACTCCCTATTACCCGTAGGATAATGGTCAGGTCGAGGCCATTAACAAAGTCTTGAAAACTATGTTCCGTCGGATGGTTGGAGATCTTAAATCCAACTAGAACCACACTCTCTTTTATTCTCTTTAGGATTATAGAACTTCGATAAAAACAACGACTGGTTTTACACCCTTCCAGTTAGTATATGGACTAGAAGTTGTCCTACCTATTCAGTGTCAGATTCCGTCTTTGAAAGTTGTTGTTGAAGTTCTACCCAACACTTCCACCAAGGAAGAAATATTTTGATAGCTAAACAATCTTGATGAAACTATATGAGATGTTGCCTTAGTCAATGAGTCACATAAGAAACACGTCAAGGCGCAGTATGACAAATCTATCCAACCTCATGTTTTTAATGAAGGCGACCTAGTTCTGACATATGATTAGAAACATAATAAACTAGGAAAAGGGAAGTTCAAATCAATGTAGTACGGTCCTTTTATTGTTTCCAAGGTTTTAGAGAAAGGGGCCTATGAGCTCATGGATTATGATGGAGTCCCCTTTGGGAAACCTCACAATGGGTTATACCTGAAGAGGTACTATGATTAGATCACTCATGTATGGTACCTTATATATATATATATATATATATATATATATATATATATATTGTTGACTTTCAGTGTGTTTAAGTATTTTCAATATGGTTTTGAGTTTAGTTTCCCAGACTATTTATACCATGTTTTGGTTATGCAGATCGGATGGCCTTTTATGGATTCGCTGATGGTGCTTACCGTCATACCCTAAACCTTGCTTCGACTGCTTGGGTTTTGTATTCCCATGCACATGATCTAGTCAATTTAGGATTGGTTTGTATTGGTCCAGCTACTAACAACATCACCGAGTATCAGGAAGTAATAGGTCTGTTGAATGAAGTTGCATCTCGGGACATTCATGATTTGGTAGTATTCATGGACTCGCAGTTAGTGGTTTGTCATTTGAACCAGTTCTATACCATCAGAAATCCCATACTACTTTGTATCTTCTCGAGGGTGCGTCTACTGGAAAGGTCATTTGGAGTTATTACTTATAGGCATATCCCTAGGGTAGACAATGCAGTTGTTGATTCATTGGCAAACTATATCCTAGATTGGTATATTTCTCATTCATAACTTGAAAATCAAACATGGTTCATCATATTGTAAATAAACAGTAAATAACACACAAACCTCATTTTAATACATTTGTCATTTGAAACGAATAAACACCAGTAACAAAGTCTGTGTGTATATATATATATATATATATAATGTTTTTAGAAAAAAATGGTCATGAGACCTCATTTGAAGCACGATGGCTTTCAGGAAAATACAACATCATAAAAAATCTTGAAGCTATCTCAGATTTCATTAATATATCATGCAAGACACCATCTAGTGATGATCATGATAACACATGACCACCCATACTACTCTATGTGGTAGCTGACTAAAATGACCTGGCACTCCCACAGTGTGCCTATGGTACCTCATCGGGAGGTCATCAATATATCCATCTTGTATATCTAGGGTTAACCTCTCTAGGCTCTCCCCTAACTCTCCCAATTGATCATCACCTCGGTAAACAATCCGAGATCCCACCCGCCTATCCGTTGGGGATGATCCCCTAGGTCATGCCACCCCAACATCTGCATGAGAAAATTTAGGTCTTGTTACTACTCATAAAAACATAAAAACATGAAAATATAAAAACAAAACCAACATTTTAGAGTCCTTTTTATTACCCAGGTCTCCCCACTGCGCACTAAGTGGAAGTGGTAGATCAAGGTCACCCCTGAAGTCAATACCCGCATATGCGTAATCCTCAATCATGAGGATCTGGTCCTTCAACCAACGGAAAAATACAGGATCATACTTCACTTTGACTCTTTCGCCTCTCGTACGAGCCATAAGCTCTACCCACCTCAACATATAGGGGTCTCTGGGCCTCATCTCTGTAAAAATCACTTGGGTCCTCATGTGGGGCACCCGCTCGAAAAATAAACAAGCTAAGATGGATCCATAGCTGAATTGTTTCATCTCCCCTTACCGACATTTAGTTAGCTGGTCCTTGAAGACTGGAAGTAATGCCTCTACCCAGTTGAAGGAAATGGGTTCCATAGCTTCTATGGAATATAGTAAATGCACTTTGGACACCTGGTGATGTCCTTGGCTTCCTTCCAGCCTCTGCATAGAAAAAAAAATAGTGTAGAGTACATCATCCACCACTGCCTTTATGGGGATATTCTTCCCCAACATCATAGTACTAGGCACACAGTGACAGTTTCTCAGCTCCTGGGTGGTCACATCCCCTCCTCGGGAACCAATCAATGAAACTTGATCACCCCCTCTAGACAATCCTGTCAAAAAGTAGATGTCCTCTACCTCTTTGGTTCATACATGGGATCCCACCTCAAAGTACTGATGTTCAGGGTTCGACATGTGTAGGATATGCTCTAGCAAGTGCTCATGGGATATCATACTCAAAGTGCAAAAAAACTTCAAGAGGCCACAACCTCTCAAAGCAGCAATGCACCCCGCATTTCCCTCATCCAGGGAATCATCATTGTCATGTTGCCATTCTTTCCATGTAACCATTTTTTACCTGATAAAACCTGCAAAAACAATAAATGGGCTAGTTAGAACCACATTTAATCGTCAAAATAATCAATACAATTTTCTTTTGGCTTGTCCATTTAATTTTTCATCCTCAGACTCGGCATCACCTGAGTGAAACTGATCAGAGGCAGTTTTCATCAGGCATCGCCTGTCCCATAAGGGGTAGGAGCGGTGCCCACATTTTGGATTTAGGGCTTGCTCAAAGACCCCTGAAACCATATCCAAAGATAAAATGGAAATGATAAAGTAAAAGAGTAGGGTTGTAGCATTTACCTGGCTCTGACGGTACTCAAAATTGATGGTGGAAGCTCCTATAATCTTCAGCTGAAGATCTCGCTCCAAAATTCTACCAAATGCTCTCACAAATTGGTAAATAGTAAAAAGACTTGTTTTTAATATTCAATTGGCTTTTAAATGTATTTTTAGGAGTTTTCACATTATTATTAATATTTTTAATCATTTTTATATGGAAACACCTTTTAATATAGTTTATGAAGTCATTTATGTGAATGTTTAGGAGACTAATGAACCTTTTTTAAGTCTTGCAGGGGTGAAAAGATAAAATAGTAGTGTTTATGGAAGCGTTTGTTTTTTACTTTTTCGTAATTCCAGAAAATAGAAAAAGACCCTGAGCGTTTGTTTCGACACTTTGTTCACGCTCTTAGAACTCATTATCAAAGTTCCAAGCCTTTTTCTGATTATTTTTAGGCTTGTAAAAACTTCTCATCATGAAAAGAAACCTAATTGAGTCTCCTTTAAACTCTTTTTGAACTCCCTAAATATGAAAATATTGCGAATTACTTGTCTGCTTCATACTCGTAAAAGTATTTGAAGAGTCGTCTCTCTGACGGTAGGTTATCTCTTTTTCTGTTCAGATAGACTATTTATGAAAAAAGAACACTCTAGCCAATCATGATTGGAAGAGTTCTCTTGGGTACTATTTTATACTTTTTCGAGCCCTAGAAACTAAATCATATGAAAAGGACCCTTTGGAGTCTTCTTTCGTCTTCGTTTAGACTCTCTAAACATGAATGATTCTGAGTTTGCTTTCATTGGACTTGTTAAACTAAGCATTGAGAGACCCATTCAGGGAAAGAACACCTCCTTTCTTAGGTTCATGAAATATATGAGAATGGAGTTGTCTTTGGACGAGCTAAAACGAGTGTTTGTTACCCTCTTTGGAATCGTAAAAACGAAAAGAGGAACTCATCAATCATGGTGGGGAAATTAAGGGAAGGGAATCAATTCATTTTGCAAATAAATAGCAGTTGTTTGTCACCTCTGAACATAGCACTTGTCTGAATATGATTCAGTCAATTGGGTATTCAACTGAATTACAAGTCGATCCACTTTCATGAGTCATGTCACTTTTTTGAGTATTTCAAAAGAATGCATTGTCCACTGTTTTACTATGTGTTCTCCTAGTCTGGTCATGCTACCAAGTCTATTGTCGTGCCACCCAATGTTCAAAGGGAGTAATAATTTTACCTCTGTAGTTAAAATAGCCTTTTTGTCAATACTTTTGAGTCAGTCCTATGGTTACATTATCTACAACATTCCAGAACTTTGTTCCAAGTTTCGTGTCGTAGATGTGGGATTAATCATGGCCCTCCTTCGATGAGACTATTCTTGTTGACATCAACCCATCATCCTGGAATTAGCCTAGAAAACAAGTTTAGTACCTTGAGATCTGTATGCCCTAATGACAGATTCTCTCTCTCTCGACATAGGTTCACATCATTAACCTTTGATCAATAGATTCCACTGGGTGTTCGACATCAAAACATATATTCACACTCAGTAGATTATACTAGGGTACCTTGGGAATCATTGACATTAATGGTGATCTCCCTCACACTTGTTAATGATTCACATCATTGAACGGTAATCAAGTGGTTTCTACCATGGTCAACTTCATATCATTGTAATCACATGGATAGAATCATACTTTGTGGAAGACGAGACAAAGATCCTGTGTGTATCTTTGAAAGCACTCATAGCTTTATCCCCACGTTGCGATGGAGTATATTGTATGAAGTACCAGCATGGATCCATATTTGTATGGTCATGTGTATGCTCAAATTTTCATCTGTATGGCATAGATATACATTGTATTTTTGGTAGCTATGTCCAAGTTTGATTCCTCTATCACATGGATATACGTTGTATTCTAGTAGCCATGTTTGTTATTTTCTCCCATGGATCTGCCTTGTATTGGTCTGCAACCATGGTGAAGACACTTTTTCTCATGATTCAAAATATTTATGTTGGAATATAATCCGTCGGGATTATACGTTATTGTAAATATTAGGAATATGAAGAGACTCTCGGATGTGTGATCCCAAGAGTCATCGTAGATGTATAAATAAAGGTATTCTATGGAGAAATAATAAGAATTCGGGAGTTATTCCACCTGACAGTGGTATCAGAGCTCCATAACTCCTTCCTGCATGCCTGCCAGTCTGCCTGCCATTCTCCTGCTTTCAATCTGCCAGACTCACTTCCATTGAAGAGGCTTGCCGGCTTAGCTATGGCATATGCCCTCTGCGTCCTCTTTCCAGTAGAAGTTTCAAGAATTTCTTCCCACAGTCTAGAATTTCCCAGTCTGGCATATTCTCTGAGTGCATATTATTACTTGCATGCCATTTAAATAGCTCATTTCATTGACTAAACCCTAATTTTTGTCCATTCATTTCCTCTGTGTGTTGTACGTACTATTTTTTGTGTTGGATTCTGCCTATTATCTATATGCATTATGCACCTTAATCTTCTTTCCACTAGCGTGAAGTGTGAGACTCCCATTGTGGATACTATCGTGACCTAGTGTGCTTGAAGGAGCGGTTGTTGTGTTGAGTAGTAAAGTTGACTGGAGCTACTAAATCTGCGTGAAGGAACTCTTTTGATGCTACATTGAAGAATCTTCTGTTCTGTGCCTTCGTTGGTGACTTTGGTTTGGTCCCGTTTCGCCTGCGCGTTCTCCTATGGTGTTTCTCTGCTTGGTGACTACTACTGCGTTGGTTGCTGATGCCTACATGTGGCTGCTATTAGTTGGTCGAAAGAGAGATTGTATAGTTGGAACTTGGAAGAGTCATGCCTTTTCTCAAGCTACATGAAGGTTGAAGAAGTTGTGAAAACTCAGTGGGTGGAGGTAACAATATTTCTACTCTAATTGTTTGTGACCATTGGGCTACACAAAACCTATTTTTTTGACCTAAGTCTGTGCATTAGAGATTAAGTGGGAATTCGACAAATATTTTCATGTATTTGAAGAGTGTATGATATGACATGTTGTATGAGTTATACATATGGAGAAATAATGTATGCTGCGAGACTGATGTATTGAAGTAGTGATATTGAATAATATAAGTCTTTGTGAAGAATTTTCTTTTCTTCAAATTGAGGTTGCATTTTGAATATGAAGTTGTGACCATACCTATCATATAAAAAGAGTGTTGCGATTTCTTTGCTATGTATTTGATGAGCTTGTGACTGATAGTTGATACGTTGGAGAAGAAGTGCATGTTGCGCTTCTCTTTTCTGAAGCGATTCTCTTCCTTGTGAACTGTTGCAAAGTGAAACTGTGACTACATTGCCAGAGAATATTGTTGGTGTACATCTGTATTTTGAAGAGTGTTGCAACATTGACAAGAAGGCTGCGTTCTAATCTCTTGAAGAAAGCCTGCTTTTCTTTGACCTGCGACCTGCTCCTTTGCATTGGTGAGAGATTGTTTTCTACTAGTTTGAAAGCCATTGAAAGCATATTTAAAGTTGGTATTGTAGGCTTGAGAGGATTAATTTTTTATTTCAAAGTTTGTATGACAATAGCAGAGACATTGACATTGTTGTAAAGCTTGAGGAAGGTGGCAGAGACTTAGACCTGCACCTTTACTCTTTCTTCTTTTTCTCCTATTGTTTTAGTTGCAAGATTCAATCACATAAGATGCAATCTATAGCATCTGTAGTTGGTGCCACTCTCACTGGAAAAGACACTTATCCAGAATGGTGGAGGAAGATCAAATTTGCCTTCATCTACAATGACCTTTGGGATGGTATTTGCAAAGGCACCACAATAGAGACAGAAGTTGGAGGGCCCATAACCAAAGACCCAGGACCTCCAGAATCCGAGAAAGAGAAGGCCATTTGGAAAACAAAAGACAAGAAATATTTAGCGGTAATCACTACCACAGTCAATGAAGAGGTGATCCAGCACATATTTCCTACAATGTCATGTTTTGAAGCACTAAAAAAGTTAAAAGATCTGTATGATTCACACTCTGAAATGGAAGTTATTCAACTAATGCTAAAACTATTGAGTTTAGAAGTAAAATACAATGATCCCATGTTAGTTGCCTCTGGAATCAAAGCTATCATGCATAAGATTCAAGCCACTGGTATGAAACCAGATCTTCCCCTTGCAGCATTTGTAAAATATTTGTATCCTTCTCACTCCAACTATCTTGAGTCGGTGCAAGCAAGTGACAAGTTCAAATCACTGACATTTGACACCCTGGTAGAGAAGATAGCTGATAGAGAGAAATATTTTGGTAAGAAGACAACCGAGCATTCTGGAGAATCACTTTGCTTTGCTCAAAAAGCAAAGAACCACACCAAAGACCAATCCAAAGATCATCCCAAAGGAGAAAGCAGCAAGAGAGGCAGAGGAAGAAGAAACTTCAGAGGTAGAGGAGGCATAAAAAACTCCAGCAAAATATCATATTTGAAGTGCAAGCATTGTGGAAAGATTGGAAACACAGCAGATCAGTGTTGGGCTTCGTGGGACTGCATTAAAGACAGACATAACCAGAAGAAAGATGACAATAAGAACCAAGATGCTAGTAAATCTTCAGATTCTGCTCATTGTATTGTTGCACATTGTAATCTTGGAATTAATGAAATGACTTCACTTTCATCTTACACAGATTGTTGGCTACTTGATACTGGTACAACATCACACATGACTTTTACAAAAGACTGTTTTGAAGAACTTAATGAAACAATAAATGGCATAGTTTACTTTGCAGATAAGTCAAGTCTTAAACCAAAGGGAATGGGCACTATTCAGCTGAAGATGCCTGGATTCTTTGATTTCTTGTTGAAGAATGTTCTTTATCTTCCAGAGTTGCAGAGAAGCCTACTATCCTTGGTGCAGATTGAACAGCAAGGCCATTCCATCCACATGTTTGATGGAATCGTAGAAATAAGAAAGTCCTCTGACAACCAAGTCATCATGACTGGATACGAAGATGGGAGCTGCTGAAGCTAAAGGGTTCATCTGCAAAGGTTCAGAACTATGCCTACCTCTCTCAGCATGGAGAAGGTAATTTGTCATCAAGTTTATTGTGGCATGCAAGATTTGGTCATCTGAATTATAACAGTCTTCGTTTGTTGATAAAGAATGGTGTATTTCATTTTCCCACCATTCCCAAAGAGAAGAGCAAATGTGATGCATGTATATTAGGGAAACACAGTAAGATGCCATTCCATGAATCTAATTTCAGAGCAAGTAGGAAATTAGAATTAGTGCATTCTGATTTATGTGGTCTAATGCCAACTCCTTCTGCCAATGGGAATAAGTATTTTATAACCTTTGTTGATGACTACTCAAGAATGTGCTGGATTTACTCATTAAAGACAAAATCGTAAGCATTTCAAACACTCAAGGACTTTCATGCATTGATAGAAAAACAAGCACAATCTAAAATTGGCACACTTCGTACTGACAATGGGAAAGAATACACTTCAAATGCTTTTGAAGATTATCTTCGCCAACATGGAATTGCACATCAGACTATAGTTCCCTACAATCCTCAACAAAATGGTGTAGCAGAAAGAATGAATAGAACCATAATGAATATGGTACACTCAATAATGTTTTTTAAGAATGTAAAACTAATGTTTTGGGGTGATGCAGTGAAATGTGCAGCCTATTTGAGAAACATAAGTCCCTCAAATGCTCTTGATAACAAGACTCCACATGAAATGTGGTTTGGCCATCTCCCTTCAGTCAGGCATCTCAGAGTTTTTGGTTCCACCTATTATGCCTTGATTCCAAAGGAGAAAAGAAATAAGCTTGGTGCTCGAAGCAGAAAATGCATTTTCCTGGGGTACAAAGAAAACTCCAAGGCATACCATCTGTATGATGAGGTAAACAAGAACTTTGTTATTTCCAGAGATGTCATTTTTCTTGAGACTAATAAAAGTGACCAGTACATTGAGAGACAACTTGATCGTTTGGAAAAATATCCTCATCCAAATAAATATTCTGAAAATGAATATGAAATTCCAAACCTTGAAGGGGAGATTCCTATTCTGGATCAACCTTTGGAATCTCCATATGAAGTACCAACTCCCCTGCATGAAGAAGTTCCTGCTACTTCACCTAAACAAGATATTCAACTGGATGATGTGATTGAGAGAATTGGAAGACTCAACCTTGAAGGAAATGAAGCACCACCAGCTGATCAACTAGGACCATCATGGAAGATTCCTAAATGGGCCACAAAGACACTTGAAAGTGTCCATCCGGATGAAGTTGGAAAGACGGGAACAAGAAGTTCAAAAAGACATGAAGATGGAGGAGAAGCAGATAATTCAAGTGATGATATGGATGTATCATTTGATTGTGAATTTAATTTATCTGCTAACTTTGAACCAACTTCCTTTGAAGAAGCTTCTACTCGAGTTGAGTGGAAAGAAGCTATGCAGAATGAGTATGATGCACTCATGAAGAATGGAACTTGGAAGCTGGTTGACCCTCCAGTTGGAACCAAACCAATTGGCTGCAAGTGGGTGTACAAGAACAAATACACATCAGATGGCTCACTTGACAAGCACAAAGCGAGGCTTGTAGCAAAAGGCTATGCATAGAAGGAAGGAATTGACTATGAATAAATGTTTTCTCGTACAGCAAAATGGGCTACCATCCATACCTTACTCTCTTTAGCTACTCAGAATGGGTGGAAAGTTCATCAGATGGATGTGAAGACTGCTTTCTTGAATGGAGACTTGAAAGAGAATGTCTTCATGTCTCAGCCAGAAGGATTTGTTGTGAAAGGAAAAGAACAAAAGGTATGCAAGCTTGTCAAATCCTTGTATGGCCTAAAACAAGCACCTCGTGCATGGTATGAAAAATTAACCGCGCATCTTTTGAAGTTCAATTTTGAACATTTTGATCTTGATGATGCAACACTGTTTATAAAGAAAGTTGGAAGATCTGTTGTGTATCTTGTGGTGTACGTAGATGATATTTTGATGACAGGGAACAATGAGAGTTATATAGCATCCATAAATAAAGATTTGAAAAAGATCTTTGAAATGATAGATATGGGACATCTCCACTATTACTTAGGAATTGAAGTCACTCAACATCCTAAGTACATATTCCTATTTCAGAAAAAATATGTTGGAGAACTACTAGACAAATTTTGCATGACAGAATGCAACCCTATCTCTACTCCAATGGAACAGAAAATGAAGCTCAAATCAAGCGAAGGAAAAGAATTTGAGGATGCGACCAAGTATCGACAAATTGTAGGAAGAATTATCTACCTTACAACAACTAGACCAGATATTTCTTATGTTGTTGGCATACTTTAAAGGTTCATGCATAAACCTTGTGAAGGACACTGGTCAACTGCAAAAAAAGTTCTAAGATACTTGAAGGGGACTGAAGACGTTGGACTCAAGCACTCTAAGGTGGATGAATTCAAACTTATTGGGTACTCAGACTCAGATTTTGATGGCGATAAGGAGACAGGAGTATTAAATTCTGGATACACTATGAGTCTTGGATCAGTAGCTGTCTCATGGAGATCACGCAAACAGTCAGTTCCGGCAGATTCAACAACAGAAGAAGAATATGTGGCTGCAGCTGAAGCAATGAAAGAAATAGTATGGATCGAGAAGATACTTGAATATTTACAAGAAAAACAAGAGAACTCCACTCCATTATTGATCGACAATACTTCTGCAATCAAGCTGGCTAAGAATCCTAGATTCCATGATCGAACCAAACACATCAACACAAAGTATCATTTGATTCGACATCATGTAGAGGCCAAGACAGTCCATCTTTGACACTGTTCCACAAATGATCAAGTTGCAGACATCTTCACCAAAGCACTTGGATGAGAAAAGTTTGAAAGATTCAGATACATGCTCGAACTTACTAACGCCCCTTCGGATTAAGGGGGGGATTGTTGGAATATAATTCGTCGGGATTATACGTTATTGTAAATATTAGGAATATGAAGAGACTCTCGGATGTGTGATCCTAAGATTCATCGTATATGTATAAATAAAGGCATTCTATGGAGAAATAATAAGAATTTGGGAGTTATTCCACCTGACAATTTATGTATTACAGATGCCTAGTTGATGTTGATCTCTGATCAAGCCGAATCTTGCCTCAAAGTGATAACTTTCTCTATCAAAGCTCTTACCTATCGTATCCCTATAGCCTCATGCTTTGGGGGGTGTTTTGTTACACCCAAATATCATCATCAACATGTGATTAGATCCTAAACATCTAGGTTTTCCCTCATTCCCAAATATTGAAGTGAAAACCTTGATCCAAATGTCAAACTTGCACATAAAAACTTAGCACTTCTTATACCCTTAAGCTTAGGAGTGGTACCTTCTTCAACGCCGCCTGAGTTGTGTTGAATATGGGAACTGGCACCTCCTCTTCTCTCTCTTTGAGGAGCGGTTCTTCCTATCACTTCTCTGTCATTAAGGAGCAGGAGCAGTGCCCTTGGTAAAAAGTGAAAAAGAGAAAATGCACGAAGCTTCTAGATAAAAATCCTTGTGGTAGAGCTTATCCCTATTCACCTGGGTCATTTGAGCTCGAGATCCATGCTTTGGGGATCTAATGAACACCTCACCCACCATACCTATCCATTTGAGGCCTATAAAAATAGATCCATACCCCATGGTTGAAGAGAGAGAAAAGTCATGTTGCCATTTTGACATCCTGGCCTGATCGATTAGAGTGAGCATAGAAGAGAAAGTTGGAGCTATTGGGGATGAGACATCGGTTTTGGGGAGGAGTGGATCAAAACTAAGGCGCAGGTTGTAAACTATTTCATTATTTATCAATGAAAAGTTGGTTTTCTTCCCATAACTTGTTATGTGCAATATTGCATGTTTATTATCGGATTCCTTAGTCACCAATATAGATCTATAGATGATGTTCCGGTACTTTTCATCTTTTCTGTTTTGATGTGTTTATATAGGTATTTTCTTGGAGATATTTTTCCATAGGTGAAGAGCCACATCATTGCATCGAAGATTGCATTCCAAATTTCTGTAGTTTCTAGGAGAATTTTCCCAACCTTGTTGTAGACTATTTGTTCTAGATCTGAACCATTCAGATGAGAGGAACAAATTCTGTCCACAGAAGGTGTAACGGAATTCCTAAAAATGGGTTCCTTTTATTTTTGGCATGCATGATATCCTGTCACCTGTCCTTGGTCTTAGTATGGACTCTGGTGTCCGACTTGGGGGCATCACAGCCCCTTACCATGCTCGTGGATTTGGGAATGGTCATATTCCATCCTCTAATTTGTTTGTGGAGGATTTTTATTCCATTCGTGTGGTATTTAGACCAGTGGTCACCGTCATGGGGGTGGTAGTGGATATGTGAACGTTGGGTCTTCACCTTACTTTCCTTCTTACGTCCCATCATTCACCGCACTGTTTCCTTTGGATGTAGTTGTCATGATCAATCCTCCCTATATCCTATAGTTTGGTCTCTTTATTCACTGTTTATAGTTGTTTTGGACTAATATTATTGTCATGTAGGGTCCATTTTTGTACGCTCTCTTCGAGACTTTGACCAATTCATTCCTATTACAGGTATAATGTCTAAACTGGCATATAGGCTAGGATTTCACATCCTCTTGCATTTTGCATGACCTTATGACCGTGTCATCATATCCTTAGGTATGAACCCATTCCATGATATCACAAAACCTTCATGTTGTGGTTAGAAGTGGTATTGTGTGAATGGTTTAACTTTCCTATACATGGGTACCCTAGTTAGATCCTATATTGCATTTGGTTCCCATGCTGACATTTCTCCTTTAGGATGTGGGAGTCCCTTTTTAGTCTCGCCATGTATTTGAGAAAGAGCTTCATACTCCTCTTAAACTTTATGCTGGCAATTTCCCTTGGGACTCCCTTGTATATATCAGGTTGTAATTCCATTTTAATGCATTTTCCTTGTGTTGTTGAGATTTATGCCGGCTCCCTTACTTTGAGTTATCATCCATATAGCCCGAAATTGTCTCATGTCTATCCAAGCAGAGCATTTTTACATATCTTTTGCATTTTGATCGTCCCTTTTACTAGGAGGAGACCTTCCCATGAGTGTCATTATCCTGGACATATATCCTTGCATTGAGCATAGGAATGTTCCACTGCTTGGAACTAGTTTGCATGTGCCCCTAAAACTCGTCTATTCTTAGATTTCTACCATAAATCACTTTTATTATTTTTCAATATCTGAAAAATTCCCAAAAAAATCAGAAAACCAAAAAGTCAGACAAGAAAAGATGTTGTCTTTGGAAATAGTCGAGTCATGTCACCTTCGAACATAGAACTATATATCACATCCATTGATTTGGTTATTGGTTTGAATTTAGGTGCTGTACTCATTACTCTGAGTTTATCTCCACTGTCTGGTTAAGCTTCAAGTTTGTATGGAGCCTATGTTGTTGCATCTTGTGTCATAGAGATGTCTAAGTTTGCATATTGATTCCATGTTTCCTACGTTCTATCACCATTTTCCTTTATGCTCTTGTTCGAAGGAAGTTTAAGCCTTATTCAACCATTCCTTAGTTATCTTGACTTTGCATGTCGACCATTCCAGGTACTATTACTAGTTCATGCACATCTTGTTTGTGTTCTTCCACATTATATAGTGTTGTTGAGTACCATGTGTTGGTTGATGGGGGATTCCTTAATGCCCTCCTTCCAGCGGATTCCATTCCATCAACATCAGATCATTTAATATGGAATAGTAGTTTAGATTCCTTTGAGTACCTTCAGACTTACAATCAATGTCCCTTGATCAATGGATTCTTCCAAGTGTTCAACCTCAACACATATATTCACACTTGTTAGATTGCAATCGGTACCTTCATTCCCATTTTCATTATCGATGGGTGATCTCACGTCTGTTAACTATATACATCAATGACCAGTAATTAGATGATGGACTACTATGTTCGACCTCGACACATCTATTCACATAATAGGACATGTACTCGTAGCGTTTTGTGTAGAAGACCTTCCATCTTGGTGGCATTCCATATATGCTTCCTCCTTGATTGTGCCAGTGTTCATGAGATTTCAGCTCTCATTATTTGATTCCAGTGTATATCAGATATCTTCAGCTACTATGGAGATCTTGATCCATTGTATATCTTCGACCATTATGGAGGTCTTGATCTATTGTATATCTTCATCCACGTTGGAAATTATTATCTATTGTATGTTGTATGTGGTGATGACCACACATGACACATTTTGTATATCATGCCTATTCATGGCCATTGTAGTCTTCTGTATCTAGGACTGCTCCATGTATTTGTAGTCACATGTAGATATTTATGATTGTACTGTATTGATGAATGGTTAGTTCTTCGACCTGGGTCTTCATTACTCCACTTCTGGGATGGATTTTATAATGTATTTCGGCCATTAGGTTACCCCTTTGACTTCACACATTAGGGGGCATCTGTTATAGCTGATTTTACCACACACGGTTGCTCAGATATTTATGGCCTTCCCTGTCCCTCTACAAACTCTTTAGACACCATGGACTTGTAATAGCCTTTGATGTTCCAAGATCATCCCTTAAAAACCCTTGTTTATTGTTGTACGCAACTTAAGCCTCATGATCGCATGTACACATGAATTTTGACCTTAAACCCACGTACATCGGGATGTGTGCATAAGTCTAAACATTTTTGGAATTTTCCTCATGTGAGTACGAATAACTTGACTCTTGGCCTTCCAAATTCCTTGAGAATGCTCGGATTCAACTTTCCATTTCCCTTTTGGAGTACTATAGAAGGAATCGCTTGGATACATTGAAGAGGAGTAATTTAAGAGAAAATAAGCTATAGTCTGTTGTTCCCTCAGTTTGCTTATGCTTGATTCCGCATCCCTTTTTCCCTTTGGATCACTTCGTGTTCTTCCGAAGATTTCCTTTGTCTTGTGAGATTTCTATCGAGAAATGGAGGATTGAGGTGGTGGAGGTCTAGGTGGAGGACTCGGTTTATCCTCTTCGTAGATGTGCCAACAGAGGTTGTCACCTTTGTCATCTCTGATTTAATTAATAGAAATATCTCTTCCTGTCCAATTAATCTGCATCTGCATATGAATATTGTATACATGGACATGTTTAATTGATTATACATTATTGAATATGTATGCTAGAGTAGGTCTAACACAATATTATAGAGCATGCTTTTCTTGTTTGTTGTTCTTGAGAAAGAATTGCTAATGCAAGCATGAATTGGAAAAGCTCAACAGGGATCTACTTCAACCGTTTGAAACAAGGTACAATCTGATATCTTTTAGTGTTAGATGCTCAGTTTCTCTTGCATATTGGGAAAGATTGATTTTTGGTGTCTAGCTGTCTATTGTGGTACACCCCAAGCCATAGGAAGTTTCTCACCGTAAAAAGATGAAATTATGGTTTAAATATTTTTAGGGCATACAAGTGAATGAAAATAGATCATTTATAAGGATAGATTTCGGTGAAATTACCCAAGATGGAGGATATCGATTCCTTGGTGGAAGGTAGTACTTCTATTCATCCTATTTGTGCTTGTGATTTTCCCTGTTTAACACTTGTAAATCGTTATTTCTCATAATCATGAAGAAAATGATAGACACAAGATGATTTGTAGCTTAAAACATGATTGTTTCTCTATATAACAAATTCACATTTTGCTGCTCTAAAATGGTTACATGTTTTATTTCCCTATCCTTTGTGGAATTGATCGTGGTAGGTTCATGATTCCTTGGGACTAGATGTGGTAAACACATACCTATTTAGATTTCTTAATATTTGAATGAGTTTCTTGAATCTACCATTTCATCTAAAATCTCCCTCAACTTTGTGCACTCTCCCATATCAGCACGATGCATTTTCTCTCGCCACACAATTTCTAGGGTTTGGTATTAGAGCAAGTTCAAGAAGAGAAAAATATATATTTTGAAAGAAGAAGGTGATTTTAGAAAATTAAAAAATGACTTCCACTTCTTGTGAATCATTTCCAATCCTACCGACCCCTCTCTTTACAAGAAAAAACTATGAATCTTAGTCTTTGATCATGAATGCTTTATTTAAATTTCAAGTTGTGTGGGAGATAGTTGAAAATGGTTATGTGGAACCAAGATATAAATTAGCATATAATTCTCTCACACAAGTTGAGAAGGATGCTTTGAGGGACAAGAGGAAAAAATATGGAAAATCATTGTTTTACATACATGAAGTAATGCATAAGAACATACCTCTAAGAGTAGCAATAGTATAGCAATACGAGGAGGCATGGGATACACTAAAAACCTATTACCAAGGTATAGCCAAAGTAAAGATTGCTAAATTACAAATTCTTAGAAGATATTTTCAAAATATGTCAATGAAATATTTAGATGTGATAGGATCCTTTTATACTCACTCTATTGGCCTAATTAATCAATTTAAGTCTCATGGAGAAACCATAGAGGATAGAAGCGTTGTTGAGAAGGTGCCTAGGATTCTTCCCCCTAAATTTGATCATATAGTTGTGACTTTGGAGAAAACCAAAGATCTAAATCAATTTAGGAATGATCAACTCTCTGCCTCCCTCATCAACCATGAACATAGATTAAATATATCAAATACATCATTTGAAAAAGTTATTGAGGTGCATAAATACTACTCAAAAGCACCTAATGGAACCAACATTCTCAATCATAGGCCAATGATACACTCAATATGCCATGTGTGTTTTTTTAGGAAAAACCTTCTTAGCCTTGGATGGCTACAATATTCATTTAGGGGCTTAGGTTTCCTCCCCTAACCATGTTGATGTATTTGTAACTTCAGAATATATTCACCTGTATATCTTATGTACCCCGATGTTTATTCCGGGAAGTGTTTGTAATGTATTGAAATCATGTCATGCCCCAATGTGCCTATCGATAAATTCAATAATGTAAACAAGTCATGTCAAGTCATTGTGGGTAACCCTCCTATTGTTCAAGGGTTAAATTCCCTGTAGTTTTGGGTCCCTAGGGTTATTATACTATCCTACAGAAGTCGATCATAGGTGATATAATGTAAGTTGGGGCAATAGTACCCACCATTGTGTTAAGGATAACCATCCTTGTTGGTCGGAGGAGCAAAGTCCCCATAAGTTGCGGGGCACTAGGGTTATTAGACTCTCCTAGAGATGTCATCTCTAGTAAGTAATTGTTAAGTGAGGCCAACATGTTGGATTGGAAATTAAGTGAACAAAAGAATATAAATAGAGAGTGAGCCTCTCTATTTATCATACACACACTCACTCACTGGGGTGCATGAATGAGAGAGAAGTTGCTGGGACAAGAGAGAGACTACTGTTGTTGGGAGATCATCTTTATGTTTTTGGGTTTTACTTTTAGTGCTGATTCTATCTATGAGGAAGTTGCAGATTTTTCTCCTTTATGGTTTCCTTGAGGAAAATTATTTGTGTCTCTTGTCTCTTGTGTTTATTGTTGTGCATGTTATTCTCTCAGTTAAAGATCCCAAGATCATAATGCTAGCTTGAATGATAAAAATATAACATGGTATCAGAGCTAACCTGAGAAGAAGAAATTATGTAGTTGTAGAATCTAGGGCTTCTTACTTTTTGGGTCTCTCTCCACAATCCATCAGCAAAGTATGCTAGGATGACTCTCCATTAAAGGGTGCATCTTTCTGTCGAAGCGAAATTCGATTTCAGGCATTTTCAGTTTTTGGTGCTGAAAATTAGGGCATCTTACAAAAGAGGAATTTTTGAGTGAGCCCGGGATAGGATTTATTCCCTCATAAAAATCAAATTTTAGAGACCTGGGTCGATATTTTTGGTTGGGTGAAACTACGGGAAAGTCAAACCCTAGTTTGACCCTCAGTTGGAAAAACCCTAAAATACTAAAACTGATAAGTTTTGGTACATTATCTATATATCAGGATTGGATAAGGCTCAGGAGAGAAAACTTTCATAGGCTGAATATGAAATCCTGATGTACACCGTTTCCAAAATTCATCCTTTTATTCTTTATATTCTAGGAGAAATGATTCCTCCAAGTTAGGGTTCTAGCCTCTTCCAAGATTCATCCCTAAAAAGGACACCTAGGGATAATTGCTATATCTCGGGCTACAAAGGTCCAAATGAAATTTATTTATATGTTCCAAAATGGGAACTGAAAATACTATTTGTGGTCCAAATTTCAGACCCAGAAGAGGAACCAATGACACATGGAAGTTTGTACAGCTTTGCTATGTTGAATAGTCCTAAAAAAGGTCACCTTGGGAAAATATTCATAAGTTCCAATTGGTGAAACCAATTCTAATGAAAACTATGGTGTTGGAACAAGGATAGACGAGGCTACCTTAGTGAAAATTTTTAGACATAGAGGAGAATTAATTATAGAGATACCACAGAAACAGTTTTAGAAATTCTCGCAGAAGAAATTGGTAAACTAGGGCTTCCTGTTCCGGGAGCTTCCCTCCATTGTTTTCAGAAAAGGAGTACATTGGACAGCTCACCTTGAAGATATATATATTTCTATCGAATCAGATCTGAAATATTCCAAGTTTTAAAAAAAAAAATTTCTCTGACAAACCCTAGATCAGCTAGCTTCGGAACCAGGACGGACACCTCAAATCGGTAAGATCTAATCTTTTGCTATTTTCATTTGAGGTTCTCATTTCAAAGTGATCTATCACATCAGATTAATGATAATATTGGTGAAGTTGAAAACTTCCAAACATGAAAGTATATGATCTCTCTGAATAAAATGAATTGAACACCTACATAAGTAGAGAGGTTCCAGTTCTAGGGGGAGATGAGGCTAAAAGCCTTACACAAGAAGGACTTGGTCAAGGCGAAGAAGATCATTGATGATTCATTCATGGATCAACTTATACCACAAGTGTCTTCCCTAAAGACACCAAGAGAAATTTTTGATTCCTTGACCAAGCTATTTGAAGGGAAGAACATAAATCAGAATATGACTTTGAGAAAACAGTTGAAGGATGTGAAGATCCAAAATGAAGAGACCATACAATCATACTTTACAAAGGTCTCTCAAATCAAAGAACAACTTGAAGCGGTAGAAGAAGAAGTGGAGAATGAAAAAGTTGTGATAACCACCTTGAATGGCCTCCCTGTTAGAATAATCAACCCATAGTTTACCCATTTTGACATTAATTTAATTATTTCTGTCTTATTAGCCTAGTTCATGTGTCCCACCCTGTGCAAGTTGTCATTTGCCTATCTATAATGGTCAAAATTTCCTTATTTGACTCATGTAGCACATGGGAGAGCTAAAGGAATCAATTCTTCTTTATTCCTGGCCTCATAGGCACCCTTTTGCGTTTTCTGCTTTATTCCCTGCTTTTTCAGTGTTTTAAGGCAAAAGGAAAAGCTAGACTAGGTGAGGTTGACTAGTTTTTTGTCCTACACATCCTCCTCTATTTTCTCCATGAAAAAGCATGTATGATATTCCATTCCACCACTCTTTAGCTTTCCTAAGCAATTTTTCCAATTCGTGAGCTCCATGACAGATTTGGGATCATCTTTTTACACCTATGGGGGATTTGCTTATTTTTAGTAAGCCTGTTTTATGCTAGATTCGAATTGATCCTCATGCATTCGATTCCCTGATGTATGTTATTTATTCAGAAACCTATGTTATTATAGGGTTGGCTATTGTACACTGATTTAATATAGTTTAGTGTTCAGCTCCAATTTTCAGTCTCTTTGTGAGTGATTTTGCATGATCAATTGTTAATTGTTGTGAGTAAAATTAATCTATCACCTGGTTCAATTTCCACATAGTATCAGAGCCATTGTAGATTGTTTCTCTCCTTCAAAATTTTTTTTGCAGGTCCAACATCAGTGACTGGGATCCTTCTACTGATAGTCGGGACAGATTTTCTAAGCTATGGATCAATCACAGAAAACTATCTTGACTCCCTTCAATTTATTTCAATGGAAAGCAGAGATCGAGATATTGTTGAGAGAAAAAGGCATCTACAGGGTGACTATGGCAATATAAGTAGAGCCCAATGCAGCTGCAGAGAAGATAAAATGGCACAACAGGAGGGATGAGGCTTATGGCCTCCTGTGTTTGAGTATTTCCAGAGACCTCCTTTTCCATCTTGATGGATTGACATCACCGAATGAAGTATGGGAGAAGCTTGCTGATATTTTTGGAAAGACAGATGAGATGAGGGGACATCAAATCGAAAATGAGCTGATTTCTCTGAGTCCAACGAGCTTTGAATCCCTGCAGCTATATTTCTCCAAGTTCAAAGCACTAGTTTTGTAGCTGAAATAATGTGGTATTGAAAAGAAAGATGATCAGCTCGTACTGGCCATCCTCTCGAAGCTGGGCCCTGATTATTCAGTGCTTGTTTCGACCTTCTATGCCACAAAACTGACAGCTCGAACCTGGAAGATGCCTAGCCTTGAAGATTTCATGGAATTTCTCACACAAGAACAGGATAAGCTGGTGATGATGGGCACCATCAAACCATCCAAAGATCAAGCTTTGATTGCTGGAGATTCAAAGGTGGATTCAAAAGGCAAAAAGAAAGCTAAAAAACCACCTGAGCAAAAGAGAGACAAGAAACAGTCTCTGGAGGATCCACAAGGTCCCAAGAAGAATTACTAGAAGAAGAAGAACAAAGGTGAAATGAACAAGTGCACATATTGCAATAAGGGAAATCACTCTGAAAGCTCTTGTATGAAAAAGCAGATAGACATGCTGACCCAACTCCTAGAGAAGAATGGAATCTCCCTTCTAGAAATCTCAAAGAAGAGAGAAGGACGATCAAGTTCAGATGACAGAGAGAGAGTTCATGCTCTAGTTGCTGGCACATCAAGCTCACCCAATTTTATCATTGATTCTGGAGCTTCAAGACACATGGTTTCAACTAACGAGGCCTTATCCTCACTGGATATGTTGAAAGGACCATCTATTGTACTAGGAGATGACTCTCTCACTGAAAGTAAAGGCAAAGGAAGGATAGATCTTGATCATGGTCAGTTCAGTAATGTGCTGTATGTTCCTGGTCTCGCCTCCAACCTTCTATCAGTGTACCAGATGACCCACACTAGGTCTCCTAAGAAGGTCATATTCTCCCCCGATGAAGTTGAGATCACAGAGATCTCAAGTGGTAGAGTCATTGGAAAAGGAGTTGCAAATCACGCTCAAAAGGTATACATGTTCTCACACTTCCTACCTTACTCAAACCCCTATGCTCTTCTCATTCATGCTAATGAAGCCAGCAAGCTGTGGCATGAAAGATTTGGCCACCTAAATTACAAGTATCTTTCTGATCTTAGTGAAAAAGAGATGGGCATGGGGTTGCCCAAGATAAAATTTTCCAAAGGAGTCTGCCAACGTTGTATCCTAGGGAAACACCGAGAGCACAAATTTGAGAGAGCTAGTCATGAGAGAATCTCTGCACCCCTCGAGCTGATCCATAGTGATGTTGCTGGCCCATTCCCTCATATGTCCATGAGTCAGGACAAATATGCATTGAATTTTATTGATGACTTTTCCAGGTATTGCTGGGTTCACTTCCTGAAACACAAGTCTGAAGTTTTTGGCCTATTCAAAGTCTTTAAGGATTTGGTTGAAAACCAGTCTAGAAGGAAACTCAAGGCCCTCAGATCTGACAATGGTGGTGAGTATGTCAAGTCAGAGTTTATTAATTATTGTACATATGTAGGTATTCATATGCAGCATTCTATCCCTTACACACCACAGCAAAATGGTGTTGCTGAGAGGAAGAACAGATCACTGAAGGAGATGGCAACATGCATGATGGAGGACAAAACTTTGCCACCAAAGTACTGGGCTGAAGCTATCAAATATGCAGCCTATATCCAAAATAGGGTTCCTCACAAACAACTTGATTTCATGACTCCCTTCGAAGCATGGAGTGGGCACAAGCCAGATGTGACCCATTTCAGGATTTTTGGCTCAAAGGCTTGGGCTAGAATCCCGACAGAGAAGAGGAAGGATTTGCAGCCCCAAAGCCAAGAGTTTCTTTTTGTTGGATACTATGAAGATTCAAAAGGGTAAAATTTAATAAATTTGAGCACAAACAAATCCTTCATTGAAAGGTGTGTTCAGTTTGAAGAAGAACCCCTTGCAGCAGTGGAAGTTGGTGAAGGCTCTTCACCACCTGAACCTCAAGAAGTAAGTAAAGAGTTTGTTGAACATGCTGATTCTGATTTTTCTGATGGAGATGAGTTTATTGTAGAACCTAACAGCCCTACAAGGCCAAAATGGGCATCCAAGACACTACATGCAGTAGGAGAGCTAGATGGGGATCCTAATGACCCAAGAAGGACTAGATCTCAATTTGAGAGTGGTCTGTGCATGAAGGATCCTATGTTTGCTGAAAAATGCTATTTGATGGTGGAGTCTGATCCTCAAACATATGAAGAAGTAGTAGGAGATCCAAGATGGCAAACAACCATGAAGGAGGAGTTCAGCTCACTCCAAAAGAGCAACACATGTGAGCTAGTGGATCTTCCCCCAGGGAGAAAACTAGTACAGTGTAAGTGGGTCTATAAGACCAAATTTGCTGCTGATGGTTCACCACTAAAGTAAAAGGCCATATTGGTAGCCAAGGGCTACTCACAGGTTCATGGCATAGATTACAATAAGACTTTTTCTCCAGTGGCAAAGATGGATTCCATTAGGCTAGCCTTAGCCATTGCAGCCTCAAGGCAATGGGAGGTACATCACATGGACTTAAAATGTGCCTTCCTGAATGGAGATCTCACTAAAGAGATATATATGCAGCAGCCTCAAGGTTTTGATACTAACCCTTCTCTTGTGTGCAGGTTGAGAAAGTCATTGTATGGGCTAAAGCAAGCCCCCAAGGCTTGGTATGCCAAGATCGATAGCTTCTTGCTATCACTGAATTTTGTTCAGTGAAAATCAGATCCAAATATCTATTTGAATTTAGTTAATGGTTCATTAATGATCATTGTGTTATATGTTGATGACCTCCTCATTACAGGAAGCTCACAGGCTGAGATTGCTTACTTAAAAGGAGCTATGAACCAAGCCTTCTCCATGACAGATTTGGGGCTCTTAAGTCAATTTTTGGGGCTTGAGATTGCTCAAACAAAAGATGGAATCAAGGTGCACCAGTCCAAATATGCCTTGGAATTGCTGAACAAATTCAGAATGAAGGATTGCAAAGTAAGCAAAACTCCTTTCCTTTCAGGAGTGAAGATGGAAGAAGTTGATTCTTCACCTATGGTAAACAATACACTGTATAGGCAATTGATTGGATGTTTATTGTATCTGACACATAATAGACCTGATATTTGTTATGCAGTAAGTGTGGCTTCTAGATACATGGATCAGCCTCATGATATCCATTGGAAAAAATCCAAAAGGATCCTTAACTTTGTTCAGGGAACAAGGACACATGGGATCTTCTATAAAGCAAAATCTGATCTTGATTTGATTGGATTTACTGACAGTGATTGGGCAGGTGATAGCACAGATAGAAAGTCCACTTCAAGATATGTGTTCATGCTTGCAGAAGGGCCAATCAGCTCGTCAAGCAAGAAACAGAGTGCCATTGCACTCTCATCTACAGAAGCAGAGTACAGAGGAGTTGTTAATGCAACAACTCAATGTTTATGGTTGCAGGGTTTACTTGGAGAGTGTGGCTTCGAACTAGAGTACTCAACTACCATCTACTGTTATAACCATAGTACATTTCGAATCTGCAAAGATCCAGTTCAGAAGCAAAGAACCAGACACATTGAGATCCATATGAACTACATCAGAGAACTTGTGCATGATGGCACCATTCACCTACTCTTCTGCTCATCTTCAGAACAAGTAGCTGATATCTTCACCAAAGCATTTTGTGAGAATACCTTCAGCAATATCAAATCACTGCTGGGGATTGCTAATCATGCTGTGAAAGCATGAGTGAAGACAATATTCTACAATTTTGTTTTACAGTCCATGTTTAAGGGAGGATTTTCCCAAGTTGGTTTTGCCTCTTTCCTTGTTTAAATGGACATGCAGTATGTAAAGGGTGACTAAGCCTTGTTTCTAGGCCCTATAATTTTCTGATATATTACTCATAAGTCAGGATTAAGGGGGGGTGTTAGAATAATCAACCCATAGTTTACCCATTTAGACATTAATTTAATTATTTCTGTCTTATTAGCCTAGTTCATGTGTCCCACCTTGTGCAAGTTGTCATTTGCCTATATATAATGGTCAAGATTGCCTTATTTGACTCATGTAGCACATGGGAGAGATAAAGGAATCAATTCTGCTTTATTCCTGGCCTCCTAGGTGCCCTTCTACTTTTTCTGCTTTATTCCCTGCTTTTTCAGTGTTTTAAGGCACAAGGAAAAGCTAGACTAGGTGAGGTTGACTAGTTTTTTGTCCTACACATACTCCTCTATTTTCTCCATGAAAAAGCATGTATGAGATGCCATTCCACCACTATTTAGCTTTCCTAAGCCATTTTTCCAATTCGTGAGCTCCATGACAGATTTGGGATCAACTTTTTACACCTATGGGGGATTTGCTTATTTTTAGTAAGCCTGCTTCATGCTAGATTCGAATTGCTCCTCATGCATTTGAATCCATGATGTATGTTATTTATTCAACAACCTATGTTATTACAAGGTTGGCTATTGTACACTAATTTAATATAGTTTAGTGTTCAGCTCCAATTTTCAGTCTCTTTGTGAGTGATTTTGCATGATCAATTGTTAATTGTTGTGAGTAAAATTAATCTATCACCTGGTTCAATTTCCACACTCCGAATATCATGGGATTCATTCATTTGAGGAATGTGTGCCAGAAGGAAGTGATTATTTTCACGAGACTCTGGGAAGAGCACACACAAGAAGAAGAATGTAATACCCCCAGTTTTGACCCCGTTTGCATTAGAAGATACATGATGTATATATTGTTAATTAATCATGGTGTGGAGCTAAAGGAAAAATCCCCACCATCGATTTGGTTGTGTTATGTTTTGGCAATGGGGGATCATTGTCGATGGTATATCATGCTAACCGGCACATTATAGTTTGGCATCATGTAAATATGCACATCAATTAAAATGAACCTACATCCAGCTACGATGGTGCAACATTAATGAAAAGGGCATGATTTTACTAAGGATAATGGGGGGGATGTTAAACCTTGGAACTATGGGGAAAATCCATGTGTCAGCCACCCATTTAAAATTCTATTGTCTGTTATTTGGGAGAAGTTATTGCTGAGTAATGGTGGGTGTGGCACGGCTGTCAGTCCTTGCCCACATTACCACTCCACCAGCGGACTCTTCCTCTTCATGTCGCTTGGATAGAGGGTAAAC
Organism: Pseudotsuga menziesii; assembly: GCA_001517045.1. Classification (NCBI taxonomy): domain Eukaryota; kingdom Viridiplantae; phylum Streptophyta; class Pinopsida; order Pinales; family Pinaceae; genus Pseudotsuga; species Pseudotsuga menziesii. The sequence continues at coordinate 52,842 of LPNX010929028.1, read as the reverse complement.
ATTCCATTCTCTCCACTCTTCCACTCACGGTTTCGTCTTGTTCATATCACGCAGGAAGTCAGAGGATTTGCTCTTGAATATTTGGCTGATTATACTCTGTGTAAGTTTTCCCTTACTGATTTGTGGTCTATGTATGTGTTTTCCCTTGTCAATGCTGGGAGTTTGGATTCTCTCCCAATTGTGGACTGTGTAATGCTACTGAGGTTTCATTGTGGTATTGGGGATGTTGTTCTTCCCTTGGTTTGGGTTGTTTTGTGTGTGCAATTACCTTTTGGGGTTGCTGCTGAGTTTTTTTGGCCACTCTAGGACCAAGAACAACTTTGAGTTGCCTTGTTAGGGTTGAGATACATTCACCCATTTAAGTTGTCACCCTGTTTCCTTTGGTTTTCTTCATAGAGTTGTGAACTGATTGTTTAACTACGGGTATGTAGTGGTTGGTCTTCGGACTGTGTGGAGTGGGATTGAAGGCTAGGTATGCTTGAGAAACCTAGGTTTGGGAGCCACACAAAGAGAGTTAGATGGCTGGATTTCTTCTCCACAACCATGGAAAAGCACTGGCAAGGGAAAGCAGTGCCTAAGGGACTATGAAACAGAGAAGGGACCGATTCCTGGTGTCGGGTGTGTGTGGGTGTCTTAAAAATTAGGCTAGCTCTGGTGTGGGCATCCTTATCTCTTGCATGAGTGCACCATTTTAGCATTCAGCCTTTCCTAGCTCCTTGATGGCCTGGTAAACCAAAGTGTGTTGACTTGGTTGTATTGTGTATCCTTGGCTATGTGTAAGCTTGCATAGTCCCTTATTCTTTGGGTAATCATGCCCAGCTCGGGGTTGGCAGTGTTGCCGAGAGATTGATGAGCACACTGGCCTATGGTTGGGTGGAACGTTGCAGTGATGTAGCTAGTTGTGGGATGAGTTCTTACAAGATGAGTATTCTTGACCATTTCGTCTATACAGTTATATTTACTATTAATGAATAGTGATGAATATGTTGATGCTTGAATGTATGTTTTCTTCCATTGTATGTTGATTAATTATGCATTCTTGCATGTTTTATGTTTTAAGCATTTTATTTCATCATTATATGCATGTCCATATTCATGGGGCTAGTTTCCTAGAGGTTTTTGATGGTTTGGTAGCGTCCTCTTCACTGTTCAGAGGGTCGGGGATGTTACAGTGTGGTATCAGAGCTAACGTTGCAGCATAGGCCTGAATGGGCCATGAAAGATCAGCTAGCAGAGAAAGGTTACCTTCTACCAAGCAAAGATTAGAAAAATTCCACAAAAATTGCTTAAGTGCCTGAACCGTCGGCTCATCGAAAGACTAAGTAGGAAAATCTTCTGATGCAATGGATCATCTAGTTGGAATGTCACCCGACGGAGGAAGAAATTAATAAATTTCTCTAAGTGTTTGTCGGTCGTCAATGAAAGTTTGAGGATGTGGGAGCCGCAGTTTCGGAGGAGATCAGTCGAAGACCACCTAAACGTCGGTTCCATTTAGTTAAAAGAAAATCCAATGATTGACTCTCGGAGATCAGTGGAAGTTAGTTGATTGGATCAGCGACAATTAGAGGAAGGGAGAGCCGATGACGAAGGCAGAACCGAAGGGTTTCGGTGGAACCATACCAAGTGCTATGTAGCATAAATGTGTTGAATTTTTTGGTAACGTGATCGTGTTTTTGAAAACTAGGATTGCATATAAAAGGTCCCTCATCTTCATGCACTAACCCTTGTCTATAAGACATTGAGAAAATGATTGTTTACTTAATTGAGACCTTCCATCCATTAGTTTCTACATCATTTATTTGTTATTTGAGGTTGGTTTGTTCTTTCACAATTTGTTTCCTTGTGTTTCTCATCCATTCCTGAAAATTATGAAGTAGCCATCTATTGCTCTATCTTTCCCAGTATTTTCTCAAACATCTAAACTTGTCCCTTGCTAAACGTAGGACCAATTTCATCCATATTGGATTATGTTGTCCTTGAATATACTTTCAAAAGTTATCATTTTTTTTGGGGTACATGAGGGCATTTGATATGTGTATATGTTTCCGCTTGGGTTTTCTATTTTTTGAAATCTTTGAGTTTCTTTTCATTTAAGCAGGTATGGGGGAATTTAAACTTGTTTTCTTTTCCACTCAAATAAAATAGATGTTTTGTAGGATATGTCATTGATTTGGTTATTTTCTCCCATCACGCTATTTAATGGTGCAACGTAATTATTCACCTATGACAATTTTGACATCTTTTAGTGCCTCATCAACTTTTTGTTCCACTAAAGATATTGTTATCTTTTTCATATTTTGATTTTATTATTAGTGATAAATAATGGTATTTTCTAAAATATGCATGCCCTTGTTTTGCATTTGAACTTTTTGATAGTTTGAGGTGTAGAGGTTTGTGAAAAAACTAAATGCATTTGCACACCTCCTTATTGTTGTGATCTTTATATTGAATTATGCATTTATCTTGAGATGGTCAATTATCAGTAGATTATAGAAGTTATGGTCATGTGTTTTACTTAAGTCTTTTCATATTGCTAAATTAGCTTACCTTTGCATCTTCTTGAGAAATTAACAGGTATATATAGAGTATAAATGAATTTATCTAAATTTATCTAATATAGAGAGAGAGCATATATGAACTAACCAAAAGTGTATATAAACCTAAATGGAATGATTAGGCACATTATATAGATCTACAGTGAGGCCATAAACCATGCTATAGGTCAAAATCATGGATTCATATTCTACAATTTAATATTTTCATTCTCATTTGCTATGTCTAAGGACTTATACCATGATATAAGTATTTGTAATATGAATATTTGTCCTACCATAAGAAAATAAGACTAATTTCAATTATTGAAACAAAAAATATGGTTCACCGAGATAAAAGAAGTCATCATTTGTTGTTAAGTACTATTATTTTATTTCCTAAGAAACGTCCATTGAGCTCATGGCCCATGTCACAAGCCTTCAAAAATGAAATGATTTCATACACGAGGAATATGGGTTTGATTTGCACTATTCGAGGTGGTTATTATAGCCTAGGCCATGATTTAATATTCAAGTTCATAAACCATGGATTTTGATTTTTAATGTATGACTTCAGGAAAATAGTATCTCGAGATGACCTAGACTAAAATAGTATATGGAGATGACTTAGACTATAATAAATTTCTTTTAGAAGGAATCATTGTCCTTCAAGAAGAGTATTGTTTTGATTTTAAGGGTTTAGAGCAACACGGATGGGTCTATTAGTTCAATCCATAATTAGGGTAAAACATATATTTACATCATACAAGAAATTATTTAGGATCTTAAAGGACCTACAGAGTGACTTAGACCACAATACAAGCCCTAAGAAAATGTTCTTAAACAATGCGTCTAACCAATACACTTATGTCTTGAGAGTATCATCTCAAGTTTCATATATATGTATATGTAATCATGTAACATTCAATTGAATATCAACATATTCATGTCATTGAGTTTACAAACATTTTTTACACTTAATTATTTCAGGAGGTATATAATCTCATGTTCAACATAAGCATGACACCTAACATTTTAATAAAGTAATGATAACAAAATAAAACTTAGTAGAATTATATTTTGTAAAATGCAAAAAACAAATATTACAACTGTGTATAGAGTTTGATTTTTATCTTTGGTTTTGTTCATGGGCAATAAAACCATCTGAAAACAATGCCTCTTGCCTTTGGAATCATCTACGGCCTTCCGGTGATGGACAAGAGATTTGAACAGAGAAGTGAAGTGAAAAGTGATGGTGGGTAATAGTATTAAATGCTAGGGTTCTAAATCTAACTGTTACGATAATATAATATTGAGATATGTCGAATCATGTAAAAGAAAGAAATGCCAGCTTAAAGTTGAAAATGTACGCATCCACACGCTATCACTAATCAGTCGATAAGTGTCTGGAAGTGGCATCTCAACTGTATAATTATTCTTCAGAATGCCTAAAATATGCTTATCATTGCGATCCTTGTTACTATCCACTTTACCACAAGGGATTGGATTAATATCATAATATGTTAACTTGTGGTCGCTAAAGCTATTACCCAATATAATGATTTTATTCAGATTCTCAACCTTCCAGTTTTCCTCCAACAAGTTGTTCATGAGTTTATATGGAAGGTGGGGCATGAAAAACATCGCTGGCCTTGCCACCTTCCGTCTGCAATTTTCATTTTCATTGGGAAGAGTGAGATAAAGATAGTGATTTAAATTGGAGTAAGCTACCGACGGGACGATTTTGCCCGGTGGCAGTCATTGCGCCGGCCCTCCGGTCACCGGACAGGCTTTCCTCCCACTCGTCGGCACCCCATGGATGGCCAAAACTCCGTTCTTCCATCCTGCGCGGTTCGTTGTCACCGTTAGCCCCACCGTCCATCGTCGTCTCCCCTTCTCCACGTCCCTCCTCTTTCCCAATTCAAACAAAACTCTCACCGATTGTCGATCCTCTACCTTGCCCATCGTCTCAGATCAAAGTTGGGATTTTTAAAAACTCCCGCCGATGGCTGGTCCTCTGCCTCGCCCAAGCCCAAATCGTCTCAGATAAAAGTTTTTCAGTGGTTTACTCCCATATAAACTTCCTGTGGCCCGCATATCGGGGATTGTTTCAAGGTTTTCAGTGGTTTGAAGTTCGAATTCCACGTGTTATGATGAATTCTCCAGCCACAGTGGACTTCTCCACTGAGACAAAAATTTCTATATGGTAGGATATTGAAAGTTGTCCATTTTCGCACAATATTATCGATCCTCAGATTCTTGCTCGTCTCCACAAGGCTTTGCTCCATATTTTCAGAATCAAGGGCTATGTCCATCGATTTTGTGTCTAAGAAAATTTTGATAGAGTGGACAAAACAGTGAAGCAAACACTTGTAAATTCAGCCGTTGGACTCCGACATGTTCCACCGGGTAAGTTCGGAGTTCCACATTGCTTATTTTCCCTTGTGATAACAAGCTGGCATTACTATGTTTAAAAATTATATGGGTGTTATTGGGATTTTGTATTGGTAGGTGGGAAAGAAACTGTGGAGAAAGCACTACTGGTGGACATGCTTTGTTGGTCAATAGATGAACCTCCACCAGCCTTTGTTATTTTCATAATTAGGAATATTGATTTGTCAAATGTAATACATTAGTTAACCCAGAGAACCTATGGAGTGCTTCTGGTCTGTGACTGTGCTCTTAGAATGGGGAAAAGCATGTTAGCTGGAGTGATTGAATGGGTGGAATGGAGCTCAGTTTTACAACTATTACCCGTTTTAGATTTTGATGCTATGAGGGACATGATCATGCTAGCTTCTTATACTGAAAGTCCTTATTTCAATCTTATGGATGCAGTCCCTTATACTGAGAATGTATTCTTTTCCTCAAGTTTTATTAGCAGTTGCAGACCTTATATTGAATATATTCCCACAATACAAATGGATTGGCCATTAACTGATCACATATGGTATTGTGAATATCATGGGAATTATCCCGTCCTTTCCTAGCAAACGCCATTATATGATCTGTACATTAATGGGAAAACAACAATTAATGAATTACACTCAACCAGTTATATGCACCAATTTGTGACTGAAGATTATCAGAACGTTCCAGTGTTTTATACCAGAAATTCTGGGACTTCAAACATGGAGAAAGCTTCAATGGCAGATATAAAATCTTGGCTTCTTCAGTTTCTTAAGAAGGAGAATGGCATAAAAGGGTATCACATATCTATTATTTATAAGGAATTCATCAAGGACACTCGTAAAGTTATAGACCTCAATTACCTAGGGTTTCCTAAACTTGGAAAACTTCTTGAAGAATTCAGGGATGTAGCGTTGCTTAAGAGGGTATCTCCCAGCGAGGTTTTTATATTCCCTGTAGAAACAGAACTTGAAAATGAATATATGGTAGAGGGCATTGATTATGACCCCGCTGTAAGAACTAAAGATGACATTTGCGATGTGAATGCTGGAAAAAATGAGATTGTAGCGGTAGAATATAAAGGAGAGAACGTTTCGGTTTGTCTTGACAAGCTTCTTGTACCCAACAAATAATCTCCGAGTGTCGAGCTATTAAACCCTTCGGCGGGGGATGAGAACCAGAAGAAAACACAGAGGGATGATATTTTGAGAAAATGTCGTTATATGCCCTGCCCGCTTCGGATTGGTGTTGTCTCTGTGTCCCTGATCTTCTTATTCAGTATGTTAGGTATGCAACTCAACGCTTGTTTTACATGGATTTTCCTAGCTATGCTTATGCTGAAAAAAATTAATGCTTCAACTCTCAAATACAATATTTTTTATTTTAATCCACCTTTGTGGGATCTAGGATCTACTGAATTATATAAAGAATTTAAAAAAATTGTATTCGCAGCTTTGATTTCCTTTGCTCCATCGCATGTATGGCGAGGCTTCTATTGAATAATTTATTTTAAAAGAAATACATGAGTACGTTTAAGTTTCTTTGGATTTAAGGAACTTGTAATTTATTTTTTTCCCTTTAATACAACTATTTATTTATTTTGTTGTAAAACTCAACAAATTATGTAAATAAATTACTCAAAGCTTCATGTTTAATTCATTGTTTCTGTTTGTTTTTGTTTTCTTGTTTGTAAAATACTCAAAGCTTCATGTTTAATTCACTGTTTCTGTTTGTTTTTGTTTTCCTGTTTGTAAAATGCTCAAAGCTTCATGTTTAATTCACTGTTTCTGTTTGTTTTTGTTTTCTAGTTTATATACCAGACAATGTAACATTAGATGTATCTCAATTTGAACTTCTCCTTCTTCGCAAAATAAGCACAGCCTTTTTTTTATTTTATTTATATTTTTTCATCTTCTTTTTAAATAATACTATTATTCATGATGATGAACCTTTTGAAATTTTGTAGCTTGGAATGTTTAATAATAATATTCATGATAATGGACTTGTTGAATATTTTGTAGGTTGGAATGTTGTGGCTGGAGTATGGCCAGTGAAGAAGAAAACAAGCAAAATGATACTACCAAAGCTGGCAAGAGAAGCATAGCACAGTGAGAAGACAATGCCGTACGGACTCATTGGACTGAGGCAGTAAGATTCATATTAAGTCCATCAAGGAATTTATATATGACAATTTTATGCCAAACTATGGCATTGACTTCGATATTATCATGTCTAATATCTAGGCTAAAAACTTGTAAAAGATTCAACTTTTGAATGTTTTGCCAATAGTATTGTTCACAAGGGCTATCAACCTTTGAACATATGTGATAAAAAAAATTCTTTATAGATGTAAATGATCTAGGATCTCATAGCATAGAAGCTATGATTTTGAATATCAATCCCTGGCTCCAAGTTTCAACAACCCCTTTGAAAATGGCTATGCTCCAGAGTCTTATTTACATTCAAATTTCAAAATACCCAAGCTCTGGAATTCCACACCCTTTCTCAACCTCTACAAGTCCAAACATAAAACCCACAAACCCTTAGTTATTTCCTCAATATTAGATTCTATACATAGGACTTGGGATTCGAATGACTAAAACTGTTCCAGTGGCCATTACATTGGTTAATGAATCGGTTCATGATGTCCAGGATTTTCATTATAATCTTAGGATTTAGTTGCAGTAAGTATGCATATCAGCCTGGCATGGCTCTTGGTGTATTATTGTTGATACTGCCAGGAGCAGAGCTGGATAGTAATGTTCTTTTTTCTTTTTTCTTAATCATGGAAACACCAATTACTATACTGAGTAAAAACCAGGGGCTATACCCAACATTATATACCTTGGTATTTACATAGAAAAACATTTTTTCAATAAAAACAAGGACAATAATAGCCCTCTAACTAGCTTATACATACGGCAATGGTCCCAAGCCCAGATTGCTTAATTCCAATAATAGGATGCCTTCTTTGCAAATTTGTCTTATAACGTTACACTACTCTTTTCTCCTCTAATTCAAAGGTGCTTACTATGTTACACCACTCTTATCAATGGTGATTACTACCTCCCCATCTTTCTCTTAAGCCATTCTCAACCCTTGGTGCAAGGTGCACCTAATTTTCAATTCCTCACATTGATTTCCATATCTTTGTTTCTCATTTTTAAGGTTTTAAATTGATTTCTAGTATCTTTATCTCTTATCTTGGCTTCATTAAACCTCAAAATAGTTAGTTGTAGGTTATGCCTATAAATCGTAATAGAACTTGATTGATTTCCATGTCTTTGTTTCTCATCTTCATGGTCTTAAATTGATTTCTAGTATCTTTGTCTCTTATTTTGGCTTCATTAAACCTCAAAATAGTTAGTTGTAGGTTACGAGTGTAAATTGTAATGGAACTGAACTTATTAGTAATATTGGATGAAAATGTGTGGCTCAATGAAAATTTTGAAACACAAACAATAAGCATTGAGAAAACCCAAGGAAATTACTCTATCTCTAGTTTTCCATGTTTACATATTCCATCTCTTTATAAGTATCTAACATCTCGATTAATAGTAATTTTATTGCATTGCTAATGCCATGTGTTTCTCTACTATAAGTCATGACAAGGTTATATAGCACTGATATCTAACATTTGATTATTATTTGAGCCAATTCACCTTTTACCACTTAATGTGGAATTCATGGCATCCTCAATATTACAATACACTTAATCAGGCATTGACTTTGTTTGGGATAAAAGACTCCATTATACTATTCAATTTGTTGTAGCATTAAATTCTCACTTATATGTTCTCCATAATTCATTTTTTTTCTTATGATTTTATGCATCTTTTTCTATGGCAATCTTTCACTTTATTTTTGGTGTTTCTAGCAACATTGACATCAATGTGATGATACCTTTTGCCAAATATTTTGAGAAAACCGCATAGCTCTATTTCTCGTTGCCTCTTCCCAAACTCACTATGAACGATACTTATCCTTTGTAGTATTAATGCATGGAGAAACATGCATGAGTGGGATTATTAAGAAATCTAGGGAGAAGGTAACATTACATAAATTTTTCTATTGATATGCATTAGGAATTATTCCCACTCACTTTTGCATGTTTGAGAGATAAAGTGATTCATGAATAATAAATATCCTTGATATGAATAACATACTTAATATTACCGATGACTAATTTCCTTTAGTGTTTTGTTTGTATGGATCTTGAGAAGCTAATGTCATTAACATCTTAGTCTGAATAATAACTAATTGATGCAATCAAGTTATATTTTCATGTTCCTAGAGGCCTATAAAACAAGTATAGTATCTCATTGCTCTTAAGGTGTTTTGATAGGCTTATCACCTAGTCAAGATTTAATATAATTTCTTCTTTTCTAATGAGAACTAAAGTGAACATGACTCCTAGGCATAGTTTTAAAAATGGACAAATTGAAATTGGAATTAGTTGATTCATCAAGGAGATCCAAAACCAATATAAATCGGCCATCAAATCAGTTTGGGTGATCAGTTCAAAATAGAACCAATTAGATCGACCGAATTACATTAAAAAAAACAGCTTTTAGTTCTAGTAGCTAGTGTCAACGCATAGTTATTGAATCTCAACGCTTATATGGATTTGTGTATCCATATATTGCATCTTGTGTGTCTGCTTATCTTGTACACAATAGAAGAATTAATGTAGATGTAACTAAATAGGCATAGAAGGAAAAGTTTCATTCATAGTTCATAATTCATTTTCTGGTCATTATTGAAACAGTGTTAACAGTTCATTCATTAACAAATATTAAGATATAATTTGTAACCTACATCGATACAACATAATTCATATGTTGCACAATATAAGACAATGAGATTAAAAAATCAATATATTGACAAGTCTTCTAGTTCAAGTTATAGCAATGGTGATGAGTTTGATCATTGATGATGGTTATGAAAAATGAAAAAAAAAGAAGTCAATGATAGTTGCATACATTTACAAACTTGTCATAACTACCAATATAATATTGTTTTTCTTTAAAATATATATATATATAGTAAACCAAGTCATTAAATTCAAATCTGTCAAGTCATGACCGATTCATTATTGATTATGATTCTAAGACTGAGTTGAGCCTTGACCGAATCCAAGTCCAATGCCGATTTTTAAAACTGTTCTCTGAGAGATAAGCATAATTTGTATATGCTCAAGGTATGAATTTAAGATGCACTCCTCGTACCCCATGTTTGTGCTAGAATTTGTATCTTGACTGCTAGAGAGGCAAGCCTAACACATATTGGATTTGAATGATTGGATTTGGTTTGGTAAGTGGATCAACAAGACTAAATGAGAAAAGACAAAGCAACAAATTAAATATATATTAGTCTCGTCACCATTGGGAAATGCAGTCATAAACACCCTGTAGATCAAAGGCAATCAAGATGCATATCGGATAAAAAATATATTATAAAATTATGGCTAGAAGAGTATAAACGATAACAGAAGACAGAACATCCACTAGTCAGGGATCCTCTTTGCAAAATGAATTCTAGATGTAGGAGAGATTTGATACCATGTATAAATAACAGCTCTGAAGCTAAGAAGAAATCAAAGGAAGTAGATCTAACTATAGGATAATTCTCATAGGCATGCACAAGGAAAATAGAGAGAAGAATAAAGACACTAAATACAAGAGAGGTGAACAATGGTCCAATATATTTCCATTTATTATTGATCAACATAGTGTACATTAAATAATACATCCTGCATAGGTAAATTCGAATTTCTGACAAGGAAACTCATGCTAGTTCATAAATCCAACTTACTAAATATGATACACTTGCTCTTTCAAGGAACTCATGAATTGGTTGAACCATGAGTGAGTTTTCATGAGTGATGGAAAAACATGCTAATCCTGGAATATGGAGAGAAAATCATAGAGAATGGGTTGGAAACAAAAGATAGCAGTTTCTTAGTTGACTAGATTTACCTTAGCCACATAAAAACATGATAAAAGGAGTATAAATACATGTAAGGTACTAGCCCAACAAGGATTAACCCTGTCGAAAACACCTATGAAGCAAGTGAGGTCTCACCCGAGATGGCTATGGGAGCTGTAGGAACTAGGTTTGTGTAGTGCTAGACATCGACAGATAGGCCAACAACACATCACTACTGTAGCAGAATATTACCACCCATTCAGAAACTTAAATAGATTCATAAAACCCATTAAAGCCTTGTCGATTCAATTGCTTATTCAAAAGTTAATATATTATCGCAAGTCATAGCAATACACAGAGCATCACATACAGTTATCATGCACCATTCGACATAAGGAATTTAACGTGGAAACACATACATGAAAAAACACAAAAGCAACATCTATGCGATTTGCTTGAGCATGGGGCTTGTTAAAGGGGTTGCTAATAATTGAAAACTAAATTTGTCATGCATTCTGTCACGCAAAATTTGTCTAGTAGTTCTCCAACATATTTTTTCTGAGATAGGAATATGTACTTAGGATGTTGAGTGACTTCAATTCCTAAGTAATAGTGGAGATGTCCCATATCTGTCATTTCAAAGATCTTTTTCAAATCTTTCTTTATGGATGCTATATAGCTCTCATTGTTCCCTATCATCAAAAGATCATCTACGTACACCACAAGATACACAACAGATCTTCCAACTTTCTTTATAAACAGTGTTGCATCATCAAGATCAAAATGTTCGAAATTTAACTTCAAAAGATGCTCGGTTAATTTTTCATACCATGCGCGAGGCGCTTGTTTTAGGCCATACAAGGATTTGACAAGCTGGAACTCTGCCCCGGCTGGAACTCTGCCCCAGCTGGAACTCTGCCCTGGCTGGAACTCTGCCCCAGTTGGAACATTGCCAGGGGCAAGGTTCCGGTCGGGGCAGAGTTCCAGCAGGGAAGAATTCCAATCAGGGCAGAGTTCCAACCAAGTCACAGTTCCAGCCAGGGAAGAGTTCCAGCCGAGGACAGAGTTCGAGTCGAGGCATGCATGCCAGGGAAGAGTTCCAGCTAGAACTTTGCGAAGACATCTATTTGATGGCATAATGGAAATTCTTGAGTTTCTATTTTGTCAATTTCTTCTTGGTATCTGGTTGATATTTTTGGTTCGTTGATCTCTTTCTTGTTTCACTTATATGGTGGTTTGAAACCTCGTTCATGGCCCATGAACCCTAGAATCTTCAATGAAATCCTATAGCCCTTGATCTTCAACATGGTGCTATTTTGTAAGACATATCATAATGATCCTGCAAGAGGCCCCTTTGTGGTTGTCACCTGAATGTTGTCCCTTATTTTTTTAGATTGTGCCTGGGTGGACTTTGAAGATTCCTTCATGACTGTCTTTATGAATATTCATAGACCTTGTGGGGAAAAGTTCTAGCCGGGGCAGTGTTCCTGCCAGGTCAAAGTTCCAACTGGGCAGAGTTCCAACCGGGGTAGAGTTCCAGCCAGGACAGAGTTCCAACAAGGGCAGGGTTCCAACAAGCGAGGCAGAGTTCCAGCTGGGCAGAGTTCCAGCAGGGCAAAGTTCTAGCTCGGGCAGAGATCCAGCTGGGGTAGAGTTCCAGCCAGTGCAAAGTTCCAGTCGAGGCAGAGTTCTAGCCAAGGTAGATTTCCAAAATATTATCTCAGCTAAACCCTAGTGAAAACGTTGTGCTTTAGGAGTGCTAGCTTGTGTGGTAAAGTTCCAACCAAGGCAAAGTTCCAGTGGGGCAGAGTTCTAGCCAGGGCAGAGTTCCAGGCGGGAAGAGTTCCAGTTGGGAAGAGTTCCAACCGGGGCAGAGTTCCAATAAGGCAGAGTTCCAACAATGGCAGGGTTCCAATAAGCGGGGCAGAGTTCTGGCCCAGGCAGAGTTCCAGCTTGGACAAAGTTCCATCCTGTTTTATCCCATGCAATCCATACACACCTGGACATAAACTTGGGAAGAAATCAAGCATGTATGTACTATTCCCTGCCCAGCTGGAACCCTGCCCCAGCTGGAACTCTGCCCCGGCTGGAACTCTACCCCGGTTGGGACTCACATCTACATGAACTTTACCAGTTGTTAGCCCCAATGTTTTCACATACAGTGTACTTATAGACGGCCTTTGCAAAGAAGGCAATTTCAACAATGCAAACATACAAGTTTGGGGGAAGGTTTTTAGTCAGGGTAAAGTTCCACTAGGGCAGAGTTCTAGTCGGAGCAGAGTTCCAGCCGGGGCATAGTTCTAGTCGGGGCAGAGTTCTAGATAGGCAGAGTTCCAACTAGGGCAGAGTTCTGACAAGGGAAGGGTTCCAACAAGGGTAGGGTTCCAACAAGGGCAGGGTTTCAATAAGCGGGAACTCTGCCCCGTCGAAACTCTGACACGCCTAGAACTCTGCCCCGCCGGAACTCTGCCATCCCTAGAAATTTGTCCTGACTAGAATTTTTCCCCTAGTTGGAACTCTGCCTCGGCTGGAAATATATCCCAGCTGGAACTCTGTCCTGACTGGAACTTTGCCCCGCCTGAAACCACGTCCGACTGGAACTCTACCTTGGTTGGAACTCTGACCCTACTGGAAATTTACTCTGCATGGAACTCTGCCCCGTCTGGAATTCTTCCTTGCATGGATCTTTGCCCCAACTCGAACTTTTCCTTGCATGGAACTCTGCCCTGGATGGAACTCTGCCCCTCCGAAATTTTTCCCCGAAGATAACTTGCCCCGAAGAGAGAAGTCTACCCCGACTGGAACTCTGCCCGGATTGAACTCTACCCCGACTGGAACTCTGCCCCGGTTGGAACTCTGCCCTGGATAGAACTCTGCCCTAGTTGGATCATTTCCAGGGGCAAGGTTTCAGTCGAGGCAGAGTTCCAGCAAGGCAGAATTCCAACCCTGGCTAGAACTTTGCCCCGGTTGGAACGTTTCCAGGGGCAAGGTTCCGGTCGGGGCAGAGTTCCAGCAGGGCAGAATTCCAATCAGACTAGTTGGAACTCTGCCTATTGACATTAGTTTTGATATGTAAAACATGGAGCTGCTCTAAGTCCCTTGATTTCCTCCCTCAACCTTGATCAAGGGACCGAGAACCATTCTTGGTGCACAAATACTCGTTATAGTGCCTTGTCGTGACCTTTGAGCTGTAAGATCTTTGCCCTGCCTAGAACTCTGCCTCGACTGGAACTTTGTCGCTCATGGAACTCTACCCTGCCTAGAACTGTGTCACGACTGGAAATTTTACCTACCTAAAACTATGCTCACCTGAAACTCTGCCCCGGCTGGAACTCTGTCCTGACTGGAACTTTGCCTCACCTGAAACCATGTCCGACTGGAACTTTTCCTCGGTTAGAACTCTGACCCGGCTGGAAATCTACCCCGCATGGAACTCTTCCCCGTCTGGAACTCTGCCCTGCATGGATCTTTTCCCTCACTGGAACTTTTCCTCGCATGGAAGTCTGCCCTGGTTGGAACTCTGCCCCGGATGGAACTCTGCCCCGCCGAAACTCTGCCACGCCTAGAAATTTGTCAGGACTGGAAGTTTTCTCCTAGCTGGAACTCTAGCTTGGCTAGTAATCTACCCTAGCTGGAACTCTGTCCTTACTGGAACTTTTCCCCTCCTGAAACCATGTCCGACTGGAACTCTGCCTTAGTTGGCACTCTGACCCGGTTAGAAATCTACCCCGCATGGAACTTTGCCCCATCTAGAACTCTGCCCTGCATGGATCTTTGCCCCGACTGGAAATTTTCCTCACATGGAACTCTGCCTCACATGGAACTTAGGAGCTTGTTGTTTGCTCATCATTTGGATGAAAATTTTGACCTCAACCTCAATGGTGGTATTTCTGCCCCGGCTGGAACTTTACAAAGACATGTATTTGATGGCATAATGGAAATGCTTGAGTTTCTATTTTGTAAATTTATTCTTGGTATCTGGTTGATCTATTTGGTTCATTGATCTCTATCTTGTTTCACTTATATGGTGGTTTGAAACCTCGTTCATGCCAAAATCTGCAAGGATTAAGTCCTTTATTTTTTTCTCTATATCTGTGAGGCATATAGTTTCCATGGATTGGTCATGATATCATAACGATCTTTTACTTCAGATAACAATATAGTTTCCAGCCGAGGGTAGAGTTCCAGTTGGAGCAGAGTTCCAGTGGGGAAAAGTTCTAGTCAGGGCAAAGTTCCAACGGGGTAGAGTTCCAGCCGGGGCAAGGTTTCAGCGAGGGCAGAGTTCCAATCAGGGCATGGTTCCTCTGAGGGACAATGTGCCCCGCCTGGAACTCTGCCCTCTACTGGAACTCCTCCCTAGGCTGGAACTCTGTTTTCGGCTGGAACTGTGCCCCGGTTGGAACTATGCTCTAGCTGGAAATTTTCCCTGGCTGGAAGTGTGCCCCGGTTGGAGCTCTGCCCCGGCTGGAACTTTTCCCATTCAAAATTACCAACGGGTGATTCCATGAAGATGGGTAACACTTTTTGGCCAAATTTGGCGATGAAAACCTGATTTTTTACTCATGTGCTAGATAGAAGCCCTCAAAACGCATATATTCCATGTGAATTTTGACTTGCAGTAAAAAAACAAATTGTAGAATATTATGTTGGCTTCATAGTGATATTTTTAAAAAAATATTCTGATGTCATTTAATGTGTGAATTTTTGCATTTAATGAACTATGTGACCTTAAAAATTTGAAGAAGCTAATAAGTGGCTCGTGTCCACGTAGAGTAATTCAATCTTGCATTAATAATTTAAAAATATATATATATATGAGCGTGATCAACATAAAATGCAGTGTGATGTGCATATTTTTTTGTTAATTTTTCTCGCATTATACAATTATTTATTATTTTTCGAAAGTGACCACATTCAATTTCAGCATCGTTTTAAACACATATTTGTCCACGTAAAGAAATTTTTTCTATTTTTTCAAAAATTGAAAAACCAAAGATACCCTTTTGAAGAGGACACGTCGATATGTGCTGTGTGCATTTTTAAGAATTTTTTGGCTGTGTATTTTTAACTCTGCGGATTTTTCTTTGAGCTGCTTCGAAGTTGCAGTGTGGTTTTCTAAGTATAAGTTTTAGAAGTAATTAAAAAATAAATATCATATGAATGCCAAAATGTGTGTATGATACCTCAATGGATAGAAGATTCGTTGGTGAATCTATCGATATCAACTACGCTTAGTTATGTGCTAGGAATGGCAGCGTTTACACCTCTGCAAGGCACAGGAAATTTTCCATTTGTTTGAATGTGGCCTAAGTCTGTTTTTTTAAGCTCTCGACCGAGGTATGAACCTCGAATGAGGTATCTAAATACCTCGGTCAAGGTATTTAAATACCTCGACTGACGGTTTGTAAAGCCCGCAATACCTCGGTCGAGGTATTTAAATACCTCGACCGAGGTATTTAGATACCTCGACCGAGGTATTTAGATACCTCGGTCGAGGTCTTGATAAAACCTCGGTCGAGATATTAAGACCTCGGTCGAGGGCTTAACAAGCCCTCGACCGAGGTGCATTTTTCTGTTTTTGCCGAAATGCGCTTGCCAAAAAGTGTTACCCAGGTCCGTGGATTCACCCCAACGTAAAACTGTGAAGATTCCAAATATCTAAATATCTACTAGCTCAATAACTCTCTATAGCAAGTACGTTCAACAATGCATGAACTTTATTGGAATGAACTCTGACCTCACAGGAACCTTGCCCTTGTTGGAACCCTACCCTTATTGCAACTCTTCCCTTGTTAGAAGTCTTCCCTAGCTAGAACTGCGCCCCGGTTGGAACTGTGCCTTGGCTGGAACCCAAAAACCCAAGATATGCAAATGATCATATGGTGTTATTGGAAAGTAAAAGGAATTTGTCTATGTTCATTTGCATTCAAACATCAATTCTATTTTTTTTTATACGAAGGTAGGGAAGTCCATCCATGAAAGGGTTTCAATTTTTCATTTTTATGGAGTTTATTAATATTATAGAAAACATGAGCTCTCTATGGCTATACTTGCATTTACAATGTATAAAATTGGTAGATTGGCATGTTATGGTGTGAAACATCTGCAATTCTAAACATTAGTAAGCATTGTACTGACTATTGGACTAGATTAATCTATTACATTATTTGTTACATTGGTTTCTTGATCGGGTTTCCTTTTACGTATCTTACCTTCCCATTACTATTATGTTGGGTCTTCCATTATCCAACACTACAAATTGATCAGTCACCCCTGCAATCCTAGTGGGATCATTATTAGCATTATGCTATTATTTTATTTAGCATCATGTTTGCTTATGCTATGATGTGTTAGGGCTCTTGTTTGTTACAACTTGAGCATATGATATAAATGGGGTACTAAAATTGGGTTCATAAAAATGGATACCTACAATATCTGGTGAAACTTGGGATTTTCTTTATTAGAAAGGTATATTGGGAGGGGGGTTTAGTAATACAATTTTAGGAGGAATTTTCCAATATTTAGTGAAATTAGGGATATTCTTTAATATCCTTTGAATGAGTG
>LPNX010929028.1:17314-35204 GCA_001517045.1 Pseudotsuga menziesii | reverse complement strand
CTACAAAGGAAACAAAAACATGTTTGAGAAAATACAAGCTAGGAGAGGTTTTTTGATAAATAAATAAAAAACAAAAAACAAAGAAAGATAAATGGTGTATCAACATTGTTTGTGAAATGATTGTGCATGTTAGGGATGTAATTTATTCAAGTACAACCCATTAGGAATATGACTCCAAATTGCACGGTTAGATCCCTACTACCACGTGTGAGCACAAATCTATATGGACACAACTTTGAATCCAATAAATGCTCCACAACCTTGAGAGACACAATCATCAAATGACTAGAGGGAAATGATTTTCTTGGTGAGAGAGATCATGTGCTAATGTGATCTGAAGGAGGCACATTGTATCAAAAGGAGTTGGCTACACACACATATATGTTAGAAATAAATATGATTAGAACCACCACAAATGTGCAACTAACATACACACTTACGAACAATGTAAACTGAGTGTACACTAAAGAGAGGCACATTGAACGAGAATTACCATGCAATTTGTTCTCATTGTACACTTAATAGAGGCATGCACTACCATGAGATTTATTGAAGATTGAAAAAATAACCTATAGAAGAATGCAAGGCACCGATCTAGATCCATTTGACAAGTCACAATCTACAATATTTGTTGTTGGTTTCCAAATGAGAAACTAGGTACTCCAAATGCCACAACTCTGGTAGGTTTACCCCTCCTTCAATTTGCTCTAAGGAGGTGTGTTGAACATGCTACTAACTAAGTGTGATTGAAACTGCAAATCTTTAAGAAGTCCATGACCTAGTTGTGAATGGAGGCAGTGATCTGGAACAATGGGTGGCATAGATTATGGCCAAATAAATATCCACAAGTAAGGGAACACTAGGAAACAAGGTGCACATGATTTGAAAATGCAAAACCACCTATATAAAAAAAATCACACTTCAGATGGACTAGCAAAAGATCTGAAGTGCAGGGTCTTCATATTTGAGCCACAATTATTTACATAAAATCATTGTCAAAATAAATGTTTGTCATATGTGATATTGTGAAGTTTGACAGCAATAACTGAGGGCCAAAGAAAAAAATATGCTCACACATAAAAGCAAACTAGGAAGTTCCCTCTCTAATACCATTTAGAAATCCAAGTTAAACTCGGGTCATAAATGAACTTAGTCTCCATCTATCTATCTATCTATCTATCTATCTATCTATCTATCTATCTATCTATCTATATCTATATATATATATATATATATATATATAGTTTTATTTGAAATACAAGAGGATCACCCACATTTATAACCAATTGAGAGAGCCCTAACTCATAATTCCTTGGTATATAGTCTAGGCAAATAAGGCATACAACTTGGAAAATAAGGCATACCTCATGGCTAAGTCTATGTACGCTTAATGGGTGTCTATATACACTGATATATATTGTAGTTTTGAAGTGGCCAAGTTACAACTATGGGATTATTGCAATTTCAATCATTGGATTTGGGTAAAATCCTCCTTGAAAACAACACCAGAAATGGACCAATCTAGTTAGAGGTTAGGCTACACCTTGTATCTTTAGCCAATATCAACCTTGTTTTTCAAAGTACCAATGAGGACTTCCTTCATTGAAGGGTGATACCATAATCAACCATGGAGGACCAATTCCATTCAATTGAATTCTATGTACAACCCTAACATCATAGCATACATGCATGCTAGCTAAGTTTATCCCAGTTGGCATCGGAAAACACTCATACACCCATGAACAAAGTAATAAATGTTGTATAAGATGTGATATAAACCCTTAAATTAATAATTTCTCATTCATTACATGATATATAATGAGAACACTTAATGCAACTTGCATTAAATGCAAATCTAGCAGTACAAAGCATACTCACTTTGTTGTATTAATGTCCACCATAATTTGTATTTATGTATTCAAAATTGGTTGCTTCACAAGCATCTATTTTAAAATGTTAATTATAATTAATATAGACTTAATAGGAAAGTAATAAATATGTACTTAATATATTGAACATTATATTATTTATTACTCTTTTAAAATGTTAATTATAATCAATATATACTTAATAAAAAGTAATAAATATGTACTTAATATATAAAACAATATATTATTTATTTTTCTTTTAAAATAATAATTATAATCAATATATACTTAATAACAATGTAATAAATATATACTTAATATATTAAACAATATATTATTTATTACTCCACTCTTAAATGTATATTGATTATTATTTACATTTTAAAATAAATCTTGATCACACAACCAAAGTTGAGTGCATAGATGCAAATCCTGGTACACATCAATAAAACAAAGTAAGTACTCTTAATACTATTAGATTTGCATTTAGTGCAAGTTACATAGTATATTGTAAAGTGCATATTGATTATTATTTACATTTTAAAATAAATCTTGATCACACAACCAAAGTTGAATGCATAAATGTAAATCCTAGTAGACATCAATAGAACAAATTGATTACCCTTAGTACTATTAGATTTGCATTCCGTGCAAGTTACATAGTGTATTCTCATTATATACCATGTAATGAATGCAAATCCACTAATGAGCAATATATTCCTATAATTTAGTGTCCTCAAAAGGAAGATAGATTTAAATTCATGTAAGCTTACTTGGAGAAGTAAGTATCATGGTAGCATTACTTCACATTTAAACATGAGATAACGCATTGATTTTAACCTAAAATATCGTGCTTTTTTGATAGGCTACATAAATCCCAGAGAAAAAAGTTCAAATTTCAATATGTTCGTAATTTTTTTTAATAATGTAATCAATGTTCATCTTTTTCCGTAACTATACATAAGCTTTGGGATGACATATATTTGAAAATCTAATTGAGGTGCTCATTCTCTTCACCTAAATCTAAATCCAAATCCATTAAATAGAATGAAAACTGGGTTTATATTGGGTAAACTCCCTCGGAAACCACCCAAAAAACCTTAAAGGAGAAATTGTAATTGTTACTTGTTTTAAGCCTGTCCTTAATAAGCAAAGAACAAGACTAGAAGCCCAACACAAAGAAATGAATTAAGGGCTTATTTATGAATAAAAAGAGGCACTCAACGAAATGTATTCATGTGATTAAAAAAACTTTGGCCTTAGATTTTTTAATATTTTCAGTTAGCGAAATTCACTCTGTGAAACCATAAAAATATCCAATGGCTCATGATCTGTGATCTATCTATAAGTTGGAGCACTTGATTTAACTCCAGCTATACCCTTGGGGGACGTGCTCCTTAAGTGAGGGCCTCATAGAGAGAAACTAGGTGCTTAATGGTATGACATTATGTTTCAAAATCAAAATCCAGTATCATGGTATATATGTGGTGCTTCATACTTCCTGTTGAGATATATAATATACTGGGGAATTTGTATTTTCAAGGGAAAGCACATAGTAATGCAAGTGAAATCTCCAGTCCAAAAATAATTTATGAGGCCAAATAAAATCAAGTGGAATTATTTTTGAATCAAATCTACATAAAAATATATTTGTCATGTAGTTAGTATACAATTGTGCCTTTTTCATGCTTGTATTACAAAATTGGGTAATGCACATACTACTAATACAAGGGCAGCAAGATGCTCCTGCCTTAGATATAGAGGAGAACTTGAACTTATCATCAAACATCTTTCTTAGTCTCAATGTGTTGTGGATGCCAGGAATGATCTGAGATGAATTTCCATACGACTCCCAAGCTTCACCTAACATAGAAAGCAAGTTTCCTTGCATAATCTCAGCACAAGTGCTGGAAGATGAATCATGTTGAACCTATGTTGCAGAGACTGTGGACTCCGACAAATCATCTTGTTTTCCTCTTGGCTGGAACTCTTCCCAATTGCTGGCTTCTAAGCATGAAGAAAGATCCTGGCTGAAGAAGCCTATACGACGGTCAGTTTTTGACAGAGTAGGATATGAAGTTGGAGACTTGTCTCTGGAAGATCTCACAGTAATCCACTGACCAGGGGGATTTGCAAACCAGCAAAACTGGGCAAGGATAAATTTGAACCTAAAAAACTAGACAACCTGGAAAACTCAGAAAGCTTATGAGTAATTGAACAGTTTTGTAACACTCATAAACAACAGAGAAATGTTTCAGATGTCTCATGAAAACCTGTATTGAACTTCTCATAAAGCATGCAAATTTTATCCATGTACCACCAAAATCTAATCACTTTTCCCTCACAATATTCTCCTCAATTTTACATGTTCTACAAAATTTAAAATGGTAGCAGCAAGACTCTCAAGTCAATAGAAGGTATACACAAATAAAACAACCAATAGTGCACTACCAGTCACAATGAAATGAGTAATAGAATTTGTCAATGGATAAAGATATAACATTACAACAGACCTTACTACTACTCTGTCACTCTTCCTTTTATCAATCTGATGCTTGCCTCATTTCTTCATATGAATTTTTAAAATAGCTCAAATGTGAGCAAATCCTACACTAGTAGTGCCACAATTTCATGGGTTCTCTTCAAAAGAAATGTCAACTGTGGAGAAGATCAGCCAATATTTTTATGAATGAATGAATGAATGTCACAAAATATTTTCAGTGGATCTAGAAGAGAATTGCATATAGCCCAAATGCTAGACCAACCATAAAGCCAAAAGAAGCTGCAGGTTTCATGGTAGGAGCACTATTAGTTGATTTGACACTACTAACCGGACTTCCCTCTCCAAGTTCGGTAGGGCCAGGAGCAGAAGCAGAATCTTGAGGAGGAAGAGCACCATTGGCACCCAATACAAGAACAGCAAGCTTCTGGGACTTTGCACAGTGCTCGGGCACACCACTAGTGAAGTAGTATGAACCCCACTGAGTGAAATTGAAAACTGTATTTCCATCATGGAATGTTGCTATTGGACTTGATATATCACACCTGCTATATGCTTCCTTGGTGACTTGAATCACTGAATCCTGACTTGGTGGGTGCAAGAATACTGCAATCCCAATCACGAACAAATGATTGAAGTTAGAAACAACGCACCCAGATCTTCCCATCACAATAATCCATCTCAGACTCAGAGGATCCGAGGGTTTTTCTCCTGCTTAAACGCGCTTTCTGTTACCGGAGGGCTGGTGCGACGATTGCCACCGGGAAAAATCGTCGCATCGGTAGCTCACTCCTTCCATAATTCCTTGTCGTGGTTGCTGCTTTGAAGTGGCAGGCGGCCGCCTTGCACGGCTAGACTTGAGTCACTTGACCTGTTTCAGTTGTCGATTGTCTACGTCATTTTGAAGAGTCAAAGTAAGGGTAGACCAAGTGGCGTCATTTAGAGAAAACGATATGCATTATAGATTCAAGAAAAGGCCGGAGAAATCCTGAGGTAGTGAGGCCTTAAACCTTTACGGATTTACGCAGTGGTATTAAGCAGTTTTGTTTAAACAAAACATAATTTGCTGAAGCTAAATCTGCTCATCTGTAATTCTGCAGCAGATGCAGCAGGCGTACGGCACCTGTTTTGTTTTTTCCGGAAAGACTGGCATATATTCTAGAAATCGATCAGCACCAATCGCATTGAAGAAGAAAAAAACTCAAAATCAAGATGCATCGAAATTTTCATGAACACCATTAGAGATATACCATATTATCGGTCGACACTCGAGAGGAAGGAAAGTCCAGGAAATACAGTTCAGTAACATCAAATATGCAGTAAATGTGGGAAATTCTCATCATTTTTTGCAATTTTCGTCTATTTTGTTGTAACTTAATGTAGCGGTAGCTAAAGTAGCTGTGCTGTTTTTCATGTAATTATGTGGGGCATAGTAGCGCCTGAATTCTTTTCAAATGCGCTTTTTGTTACACGTAGCCTGCGTAAGTGTTTTGCCATGGCTCTGGAACAGAGTTGTACTCGGGGGAAATTGCAGAACCAGTAGGGAGTAAGCTACCAACTTTCGAAGAACCGCATTCGATTTTTGACATCCATGGGTTCTAGAGGCCTATTCCCATTTCCAGTGCCTTCAGCCAATGAGGAAGAGGAACTACTATGTTCAGTACACAGTGCTTGGGAAATGGTCTCCCACAGAGCCCAGGATTTCCTAAATGAAGAAGCCCTGAAAATCAGCGGGAGTGTTGTTTGAATTGGATTTCCAGGATCATCCCGCCGAAGGTACATCCTGAAGGTAGATGTAGGTGGTGAATTGAATGCAGGGAAGGGACGTGAAGGAGGGGAGACTGCGATGGACGATGGGATTTAACGGCTATGGACGACGGGAGTTAACGGTGATGATGGAAGAACTGCGTTGGTCTAACGGGTTTGGCAAGGGGCCGACGATGGGTAGGAATGCCGGTCCGGTAGTCAGACAGCCGGCGCAACGATTTCCGCCAGGAAAAATCATCGCGTCGGTAGCTTACTCCATTTAAATTAGCCCTGAAAAAGGTTGCTATGGCTAGTTTTTCGTTGGAAGTGAGAATGGGATCATACACAACTACATCGTCTATCCATTCATATTTCTGTTTCATCAGCAGTGCAAGGCATAACTGCATCCGACTCAGTTCTAAATACGTAATACTTCCAACTCCGTACACTACCAGCTTTACCAATTCTGAACAGTATGGATAGTCATTATCATTACTGCTGCCTGTCACTCTTTCTATTTGTGCCTTGAATTCTGTACATTCCATATCTTCCACAAATTGTTTATAGAAGGAAGAACTCTCTAGCGTTTTTAGAGAAGACATCAAATCATCAACAATACTTTTTTTCGACCATTTACATGAATTCACATCGATCATGGTTTCCGATGCATTCACATTTCTCATGGTTGTAACTTGTCAATTTAATAGGTTGATGCGCCCAACAAACAGAAGGATTTGGGTTCAGTGCGCAGGGAAATATAAATAAAATTATAATAAATTCAAGCTTTTATTCTTATATGTATCTCGCTAGACCTTCGGTAACGTTCAAATGTACTTTCGCAACGTTCAAATGTGGGCGTCTGCATTAAGGTAATAGATTTAAAATTATTTCTAATTAATTTATTGATTATCAGCTAAGTTACACTAAGTCACACACTGGGATTAAGTGTCAATACTCACATGTTGACATCTAAATGACGACAGTTTGGAGATATATATATATATATATTCAATATAAATCAGAATCAATGAACATTTAACATTAGTATTACACATTTACAAATCAATTCAGTAATGACAATGAGATTATGAGGGACATAGATATCATAGTCATAACTCAAGATGTCAATACTCATGAGTCAAAACCATATTTCTCATTAAGTCATGAAAATCAAAATGTATAATGTATTATACATATGTCTTAATGCCACTTACAATATTAAATACAAAAGGGTGTAGATCAAAATGGAAGAATGAAGAGCCTCATCTATCAATAGTCCTCGTCCTCCTCTATTCCTGAATCAACAAACTCATGAGTGGTATCCTCCTCCTCCTCCTCCTCCTCCTCCTCCTCAACGATCTGAGGATCAATATTTGTTGGTGTGGAGGATGACCCCTCCACAGGATCACTACCATCAAATGTCACAGGCACTAGATCATTAAGATACAGGTTGGCTAATGCCAACTCAGTATTAATGTTGTCCAAACCCATATAATCATGAAAGACATCCAGGTGTGTGCAAGAAGTTGAGGGTCTCTTTTGGTAGGTTAGATGCAATACAAAACTGAAAATACAGACATTCATCAACTTGCATAGATATTTTGAGACACTTACATAGTGAATTTTGCAATCAGTAAAAAACAAGAAATGTAAGAAATTGAATGACCTTTCGAAATATATATAATTTTTTTCTATTAAAAATGTTGTTAACTATCTAAAGTTAGATATTTTTTAACGGGAACCTTTTATTTTTGGGACAAAATATAAGATATATTTTTTCATGGGTGGAGTGTATGAGTGTCTAAATCATGGTATAAACTTACGAAAACTGGTATACATATAGAGAACATATAGGACTAGTGCACGACTATTTTTCCAATAATAAAAATAATATATTTAAATTTGTTTTTAATTATCTAAGAGATCAAACCTTGAAAACGCTACATAAATTGATGGTGCAGCATTTGAATGTCTTAATGCAATTATTTGGAAATGGGTTTCTTATAGTATGTAGAGGTTGGT
Organism: Pseudotsuga menziesii; assembly: GCA_001517045.1. Taxonomy (NCBI): domain Eukaryota; kingdom Viridiplantae; phylum Streptophyta; class Pinopsida; order Pinales; family Pinaceae; genus Pseudotsuga; species Pseudotsuga menziesii. The sequence goes on along the minus strand of LPNX010929028.1, from coordinate 27,068 downwards.
GTTCTTTACTGCACCATACAATTATTTTTTTAAATGGTTAAGAAACGAAAGAGATATGGAAAAAATACTAACAGTGTGTTTTTTGAGTTGAGGAGTGATGACAGAAGATAAATAAAAAACATAGAAAAAATTATGTATTCTTGTTAAAATTTACATATCTAGAATCTGAAAAAAAACCATATCTATTTCTAAAATCTCATAAAAAATGGTGAACAACATAATCAGAGGAACCGCTAAACACGGGCATATTGGAAATTTGGATATAATGCTGAATTAGCCATGGTTTATCATACTCCAAGGGATAGGCATGTTGAATCCGAAGCAAAGTACGAAGCAGACACATAGGCATAGGAATTCCATGAAACCATGGGTGGAGGTTCAACCTTGTCATTTGGAGGGAATAAATTTTTTAATTTAAACAATACACAAGCGCGATTTAGTAAAGCACAATGCGTACGCATTTTCTATCAGCAAAACGTGTGCGCGTTTTATATAAGAAAAATAGCGTTGTAGTTAACATTATTTTAATCATCATCGTCAACACCATCATCATCATCATCATCATCATCATCATCACCTTCATCATCATCATCATCACTATCCTCATCCTCATCATCGCCATGATAATTGATCATCGATCATCATCACCATCCTCATCCTCATCATCACCATGATCATTGATCATCGATCATCATCATCACCATCGCCATGATCATCATCACCATCACCATCATCATCATCATCATCACCATCATCAACATCAACATGATCATCATCATCATCAGCATGATGATGGTCATCACCATCAACATCATCATCATCATCATCATCATCATCCTCATCGTCCTCATCACCTTCATCATCACCAACATGATCATCATCATCACCAGTGTCGTCTTCATCATCATCATCATCCTCATCATCATCATCACCTTCATCCTCATCATCATCATCACCTTCATCATCATCACCATCAACATCATCATCATCATCACCATCGCCATCAACATCATGAACATCATCATCACCATTGCCGTCATCATCATCATCACCATCATCATCAACATCATCCTCATCATCCTCATCCTCATCCTCATCATCATCAACATCTTCGCCATCATCATCATCATCATCATTGCCATCATCATCACCATCGTCACCATCCTCATCCTCATCCTCATCCTCATCATAAACATCATCATAATCATCTTCATCATCATCATCATCACCACCATCATCACCATCCTCATCCTCATCATCACCATCATCATCTCCATGATCATTGATCATCGATCATCATCATCAACATCGCAATGATCATCTTCATTATGTTCATCATCTTTATCATCATCATCATCATCAACATCAACATAATCAACATCATCATCACCAACGTCGTCGTCATCATCATCTTCATCATCATCATCATCATCATCATCAACATCAACATCATCAACATCATCATCACTATCGTCGTCGTCATCATCATTATCATCATCATCATCACCTTCATCATCATCATCATCATCATCATCATCATCATCACTATCAACATCATGATCATCATCATCATGTTGGGGCACGCACCTTAACGGTCCTTAACTGTGGTAACTCCGTGGGTTTTGTGGGAGCTTGTAAGTGGAGTTACAACTCAAAATAGTCTTAGGGGTGTCGAGGTTAAGTTAAAGCTCTCTTTTTGTAATCAACCCATGGGTTAAATCCAGGGTTTAGGGTTTGGGGTTCCCATGGTTTAAGCCCATGGTTTTGTAAATAGTGCGTTGTATAAATAAGCACTCTTGTAAAGAATTCAGTTTAGGCTTTTGATGAAAGATGTATTGATGCGAAGCTAAGGCTTGTTGTAAGAAAGGTTAAGTACCAACTGTGTGCGTGGATGACCTTTGCAGTTGTGTGCACAGAGGGTTTTTGGGTGATTAAGAAGATCTGCAGCTGTGTGTGCAAAGGCCTGCAGCTATGTGCACGGCTTTGAGGACTTGAAGGGATCTGTAGCTGAGTGCGCAGATCAGAACTGTGGTTTTTGTAAAGAGTTGAATAAAACATAGTTGTGTGGATGTAGCCCCTAAACTGGGGGTGAACCACGTTATATCGGGTGTTGTGGTTTTTTTGTGTTGATGTTATGTTCTTTTATGCATTGATAAATATATAACTGATAAGTAAGATCACTGCAAAATACTAACTTCGCTGTGAATTCCTAGTAAAGGGTTAAGAAAGGCACTGTTTGCTTATCTAATCGTGAAGATAAATAAGTAATATCAAAGTTCTGTATTTAGTGATTATCATTTGTTAGAAGCTAAAGGTATAGTAATATCCCTCTTCTGCTTGTAGAAACCTGATTCTGCGGCACCCCATAGCTGTTTCGGGTGAGACTGCAACCTGTTCGCAGGTTGTTGCTGAAAGGGCCAACACTGTGGGTCTTTTGTTGGTTCGAATTTAATGGTATAAAACTTGGGTCTGCCTTATAGCCCAAAAAATTGGTTCTGTTGCCGGTTGAACTTAGTATCTGCTCAAGAGGGGTTTACATCTTACCTCGAGGGCTATGTTTTGGAGACCCTCAGTGAAAGAAATCGGTGATTGGATTGAAGAGACTTATCTGAACTTTGTTGTACAAGAGAACAAAGATCCGCGTCGTAGTGCAAACAACTTTTTACAAAGGTATGTTTTTTCTGATGTTTATGAAATTTTCTTTGGTAGTATCCACATAGAGTTGCACCAGTGGTTATCCAGGTTAACAGAGAGAAGGAAGAACTTCCGAGAAGGTCAATTTCCTAATTGGACCCCCACAAGAATTAATACATTGAAAAGGGCGAACAACAAGATATCTCGAGCTGTTGATTTTTGGACAACGCGAACCCTTGAAGAATTTGTGACGGAGTTTGCCATTGACCCAAGTACGTCCTTCAGCGAAGCCGAATGACAGTTCTTCAAAGGACCAAGGGGTAAGTACTTGACTTCTTTTAGTTTAAGAATTAAAATGCTATTGGCTGAAAAAGTTATATTGCTCATTGAATCAGACTATTACATTTAGTATTACTAATCTATGTTTGCAAGTGAAAGTACCTTCGACGAGCAAAGTGGTTTGCCGTGAAGTGGCAAAAGGTACAAGAGAAATTTTGAGTCCTATACCCTAGGTTAGAATACCGAGCCTTACCCCGTAAGTCTAGCAGCCTTAGAGCCCGAAGAAAACCCTTCTGTTGGAAACCCTTCGGTAACCCCACAGTGAAGACCTATTATCCCTAAGAACGCGTTGCAGTCTGAAAGTAACCCTAGCTCGAGTATTCCTGTCGTAGGTCAGTCTACCCTAGTAAGTTCCCCCCCGCCTACTACCAGTAAGTTACCACACATCAGGACTCCACTCATGCAACAAAAGGTTGCGGATCAGCAGGAGGCTTTGGAAATCGCTATGAATCCTGAAACAGCCCCTGTCGAAGATAATTCTGGTGTCGCTCAAATACAAGCGCACTTGGCAGCGATGGCTTTGGAGCTTCGCGATATGAAAAAAGGGAAATCTTGTTGCGAAGAGGTTTGGTGTACATGATGTCGGACAGAGGGTCACGACAAGGAACAATGTCTTGCGGTAAGAAATTTCCTGAATTTTGGTGCACCAAACCCGTTCAACCCTAGTATTCTATATTGTGAGATCTGTAGGACAACTGGCTAGCATCGACCTGAAGACTGCTATCTTCTGCAGAGGTATGTGCAAGTCCCTAAGAACCCTTACTGAAGTTCTATAAGTCAGTGGGACACAACGAAGATGAGTGTCGCAGCTTTGACCTCATGAGAGACCACACTTATGATGCTTATCGGGTACAAAATGATGGCCAAGGCAATGATGGATATGGTTACCTCGGTAATACATCAGGTCGCGGAGCTTTTGGAGGTCGTGGTCGTGGTGGTATGGCTGGCAGAGGTCGAGGCCATGCTGTGTGCTATAACTATAACCAGGCAGGACATCTAGCTAGAGACTGTCGAAACTCAACTACGACATGTCGATATTGTAGAGCTGTCGACCATGTGATTGAGCAATTCCCGCAGCGAATAGTGAAGATTCAAGAAATAAATAGTGCCCCTACTCAGAATATTCAGTTGATTGCTGTGGAGCAACGACCTGTCCCAGCCATTAATGTTGTTACCAAGAGTGGAGCTATGACGGAAGTGCAAAACAAGGAGAAACAGCCTGCTGAGGCTTGGGTTCGCAAGGCCCCAGAAAAAATTCCAGCATTTGATGTTGAAAGAAAAAAAGAGACATTTATGGAAGCCAAGAGAGACTTTGCTAACCCCAACACATCAGTAGTACCTGCGCAACAGCCTCAGCAGTAGTCACAGCCCCAAGAAGCTTCGACGGATAAAGTAAGTACACTGTCCTCCTTTTTACAGAGTTGTATGAAGCTCTTGAGAAATCAGAATGCTTTAAATGAGTTGCAGAAAGTTATTGCTTCTTGCGAACCTCAGCAAAGTTGTGGTAAGGAAAAAACTATTCATAGAGTCAGAAGAACTGGTCGGGAAATGAGATTGAATGCTCAGATAGGAGAATATGGCATGACTGATGTCATCTTGGACCTAGGATCAGAAGTAAATGTCTTAACTAAGAAGACTTGGGAACAAATGGGAAAACCTACTCTGGAATGGTCCCCTATACAGTTGATATTAACCAATCAGCAGAAGATTGTGCCCCTAGGAAGACTCCCTAGTATATCATTAGAGATTGATGGAGTGAGTACGTTAGCAGACTTCGAGGTAATTGAAATAATTGATGACAGTAACCGCTATCCAGCACTGCTAGGCATTGAATGGGCAATAGATAATGATGCAGTAAACAACCTGAAGAAAAGGAAGATGACTTTTGAAGGGAAAGGACTGAGAGTCATAGTCCCATTGGATCCTTCTCAAGGAGAGAGGTACACCGAGCCAGTAAGAGATGAAGACCAGGATGTTTTGGACCATATCTACAATATCACAACAAAGGAGGAAGATTATGTTGACCCTACTGCCAAAGGTATCATGGATTGGAAGTGTGACAGCTCCTGCATGACAGATTTAGATGATGGCCTAGAGAATTGGCAGAATAGACTATATGAGCTACATGGACATCGATGTGCCAGAATTACCAAGTCTCTTAGATGGCTTGGCTCATAGACAAGAACCTTACTTGTTTTTGATGGTTCGACAGACCCAAAATAGTTTATTGTGCAATTCTCAGAGCAGGTACCCGACTCATAGAAAATGGAGACTTTAGATTAAGCCTTCAGAGCCACAGCAACCAGATGGTGGAATGGCCACAAAAGGTACATTCATAGTTGGGAAGCATGCCAGAAGTACCTTTGCCTAAGATTTAGGGACCAACCTCAGGAGGTGCGAAGCAGGTTTAATCATAAGACTAGTCCTCAGGAACATTTGGAGCAATGCTATGAAGCATGGAAGCATGTACCGAGTGAGGAATGGGTACATAGGTTTGTGCATACCCTGGAACCTATCGCAAATAACTGGTATGCAGAGATCGAGCTTCGCCATGGTACTGTAAGTTGGGATAGTCTCGTTGATAGTTTTATGCTGACATTTTCTATTAATGAGGTTTCTCCTACTTTGGACATAGTAGTTAGGTTGATACATACTAAAGTAATTGATCATCCAGAAATAGCAGAATACCAACCTGATTGGAAGGAACAAGAAGCAAATGCAGTAGAATGTTATACCCTCGCAATTGACGAGAATGATGATCCATGCAATGTTAACATTCCTGATTCAGAAGGACACTGCGAAGTACATGGACCAGCAGTCGAAGCACCTGAAGTGACTCAGCCCCTGAAGACGCAGACCGTAAATATTGGATCCAAGGAAAAGCCTAAGTATGCTATCATTGGAGATTATTGGGCTAAAGCAATGATGAGAAAAGTGACCCAACTTCTCCATGAGTACCAGGACTTATGTCCGATGAAGTTCTTAAGAATAAAAGGCATCATTGAGGCTGTGGATGACACTTTGTCGTCGATAGAAGCTCAAAGCCATGTCGAAGCTGGTGTCAGCTAGTGTCGCATGTCCTTATTATGGCGCAGCCAGAGTTACTGGTTGTGCCAAAGAAAGAAATATCTGTCGAAATTCAAAAAATGACAGTTAGAAGAAATCCAATTTGGCGGTGCATGTACGTTCTCTGTATTAATTGCCTGTATTAATGTGATCTTAGAAAATCTACCACCATTTGGACAAGATCTCTGCCCAATTCGGTATCATCAATGCATAGTTATGATAGATCTAGTTGATGGATTTTATAAGAAGGCACCCCCATCGGCGAAGTTCGCATTTCGCATTTCCTTGAGTTTTAACATTGCATCCATGTCAGCTGATCATGAGTTTCAGGAAATTTTGAGAGAATTTGAGCAGACGGGTTTGCCGAACCTTTTCAGCCACCCACCTGGGTCGACACCCCGCTAAGAGACCCCTCCAAAACCAACTCAGCCAATGCAGACATGATCTACCAAGAAAATTTTTAAGCATGAAGTTCACTCTAAGCAGAACGAAGATAGACATAAGAAATCAAGGAAAACGTCGGAGGATCCCGAGATGAATCCGTCTGGTTCAGCAGAGATCCCACATGAAGGGGATGAGAATGTTTCCCCGCCGCATCCACCATATCTCCATCCCGTCTGACCAGGGGTTCAGCTACCTCGATAGATAAAGCAGTTCACATTACGCACCCCTTCGCTGCCACCGGGTGTGCAGCTAGTCGGGACCATGACAGGGAAAATAGACCGGATTAAGTATGCCGACCATGATATGAATGATCGTGGGAAGTTTCCACAGTTCGCACCAGGAACATACTTGCACTTTGTCAAATACCCTGAGACTAGAGCAACATTACTTGAAGTGAAACAGTGGGCTGCTGGCTTGGATCAAGCTGGTCTGCTGAAGATGCTCGATGTTTCCCACTTTGGTCGCAGCACCCAAGTGACCGTGGTGGTCAAGCAATTATTGGCACTGGTGCATGATGGGTACCTTTGGATCGAAAACCAAAAAATCACCATCAATGGAGACCTCATTCACTAGATTACGGGTCTGCCGAAGGAAGGGCTTGACCCTGTCACTAAGTTTCTGGGAAAACATGAAGATGCAAAGCTAGCACGCAGCATGAAGGAATGCTTCGGGCTCACAAAAGGGAAGCGAGGGTATCAAACCTCAACCATTCAATATCAAAACATTCGCTTCGCCGCAGAGATCTTAGCTTGCAAGTTAATGAGGAAATGCAGACCATACGAAGTACCTGCCCTAATTGTCAGTATTGCTTCCAACTGTGCGGAAGGCTACAGTTACAATTGGGCAGCGTACATTGCGAAGGAATTCCTTGAAGATGCCCGCGATGCGCAGGAAAAGGTAGACCCTTTCATTATTCATGGCTGATAGTGCTTATTTCATTATCCGGGTGGAAAGAACCTACCAAGGCGCAATTTATTGATGTGCCTCCCAGCATGCCTGGCACAGCGAGGTACACATCTCTCTGGAGGTCGCCAGACAAAGAATCCCAGCAGATGACAAACACCGTGTTCGCCTTTTATGCCATGAGCATATCTTATGAGATCCTGCAAACACCGTGGCTCACCAATGAGCTATTCTCTCAATATGATGACGCAGCCAAATTCAGCGCCGAAATGCATCATATTTTCATCCAGGCCCGCGCAGACCCAAAGCATCAATGGTTTAAGTTACCATATGTAGTAACCAAAGAAGACATCCTCGCGGTAGTTCAGCAGTGGCCGGTTGAATGGTTGAAGGACGCAGGAACAAAACCCACCATTCTAATTCCCCCCGTTACCAATGTGGGCGCAGGCCCTATTCAGACGCAGCAGCAAGACCCACCAGAGGATAGTGAAGAACAAACTAAGTCGCAGCAGACTGAAAGCAACCAGGGTGGATATGGTGGTAATGAAGAAGAATAAGAAGACTCGGTTAAAACTACCTTAGACCCTAATCGGCCAGATAAGCGCAAGTCACCAGAAGTAGAGGAAGTGACCAAACGTCAGTCCCGAAAGAAAAAGAAGGCATCGAAGGACAAGGATATTGATGAAGAGCCCAGCCTGACGAGTGAGAAGCTTGATCAGGCTCCATCGGAGTCCACAAAATTTCTCACCAAGAAATGGTCAGAGTTTGCAGCTATGCATCTTGATGCAATCGTCGACGTAGCAAAGCACATTTTGGAGTTGAAGGAGTTAGCAGAAAAATCAGGGACTGGCGCTGCAGCAAGCAATATCCCAATAAGCATGCAGCCGGATACATGGCAATGGCCAGCCAGAGAAAACAAAGGACAAGTGTCAAGTGCAGCTCTCATAATAACCGACGCATCCTCTCACTCGCAGATGAGCATGATAGTGGGAATAGACTACACCAAGATGTCTATGATGGAGTTGCATCTTTGTCAGCTAGCCATCATGAAGGAAAATCAAGCACGAGACAATTACTCCCATGCACAGATACAAAAGGCCACAGAGCAGAGTGAGCACCTTGCAGCATAGCTGCAGGAGGCGGATCAGAGGAAGAATGCAGCAGAGAGTAAGCAAGACACATTGGCATGAGTAGTGGATGAGGTATGTCGAAGTCTCCTTGACTTCGACATACAAGCCGAAGAAGAACTAGAGCGAAGGATAGTCAAGTTAAAATACTATGTACTATAGTCACAGAACTAGGTAGAGACGCTGAAAGCAGAACATGAGGCCTAGGTTGCGGAACTTCAACTTCGCATCAAACCGAAAAGTCCCCCAGAGGTCAGGGAACAGCTCTGCGCAGAAATTTAGGCCTCACCAGCGAAAATCTCAGATATTGTGAGTAGCGCAGCAAAGCTGCTTGAAGACAGTGTCGAAGCCTGGACAACCCTGCAGGAACATCCAGAAGTAGGACAGCTGCAAGAAATTATCAGGCAGTGACAGACAGAGCTGGATGTAGTAAAAGAGGAAATTAAGACTCTACCTCTTATGTAGAAAATGCTCAAGGTCAAGAAAAGTAATGAACTCCAGCAGGAAATTGAGTCGTGCACAGCGAAAGCAACAGTATTGGAAAATTCTATGTAGCCACTTGTCACCGAGGATTTGGAGTTGAGTACTGCTGTGGATAGCCAGCTCAAAGTCCTGAAGGAATATGATGCATTTGCACAGGAAAAGGTCAGCGAAGCATCAACAGCAGCACTACAGGAGTTAGTCGAGAAGGAGCAGGCAGTAGATGATATTATGAGTGGCCTAAACAAGCAGTTTACCGTATTTTCCAATAAGGTTCGTTCACCAGAAGAGCAGCAAAGTGTCCCGGGATGGGACACTAGTGAGTCTTAGGGGCCTGTTGGGGCACGCACCTTAACAGTCCTTAACTGTGGTAACTCCATGGGTTTTGTGGGAGCTTGTAAGCGGAGTTATGACTCAAAATAGTCTTACGGGTGTCGGGGTTAAGTTAAAGCTCTCTTTTTGTAATCAACCCATGGGTTAAATCCAGGGTTTAGGGTTTGGGGTTCCCATGCTTTAAGCCCATGGTTTTGTAAATAGTGTGTTGTATAAATAAGCACTCTTGTAAAGAAGTCATTTTAGGCTTTTGATGAAAGATGTATTGATGCGAAGCTAAGGCTTGTTGTAAGAAAGGTTAAGTCCCAGCTATGTGCGTGGACGACCTCTGCAGCTATGTGCGTAGAGGGTTTTTGGGTGATTAAGAAGATCTGCAGCTGTGTGCTCGGCTTTGAGGACTTGAAGGGATCTGCAGCTGAGTGCATAGA
>LPNX010929028.1:0-14773 GCA_001517045.1 Pseudotsuga menziesii | reverse complement strand
AAAATACGAACACAAAAAGTAGTTTTTTTCTTTCTTCCTCCAAAATTAATTAATATTATTTTATTATTTTAACTATTATTTTATTATTTTCCTTAGGAGACCCATTTTAGACCCCAAAATTCCTCTAATGTCATCATCCTCATCCTCATCATCCTCGTCCTCATCAACACCATGATCATCGATCATCATTGTCATCACCATGATCATCAACATGATCATCATCTTCATCATCATCATCATCTTCATCATCATCATCATCATCATCATCATCATCAACATCAACACCATCAACATCATCATCACCAATTTCATCATCATCATCATCTTCATCATCATCATCATCATCATAACATCAACATCTTTAACATCATCATCACCATTGTCAGCGTCATCATCATCGTCATCATCATCATCATCACCATCAACATCATGAACATCATCATCACCGTCGTCGTCATCATCATCACCATTGTCATCATCATCATCATCTTCATCATCATCATCATCATCCTCCTCCTCCTCCTCCTCATCATCACCTTCCTGCTCCTCATCATCATCATCATCAACATGATCATCATCATCACCATCAACATCATGAACATCATGAACATCATCATCGTCATCATCATCAACATCAACATCATCATCATCATCATCATCATGCTAATCATCATCATCACCTTCGTCATCATCATCATCATGGTCATCATCATCAACATGATCATCATCATCACCATCAACATCATGAACATCATCATCACCATCGTCATCATCATCACCATAATCATTGATCATCGATCATCATCACCTTCGTCATCATCATCATCATGGTCATCATCATCAACATGATCATCATCATCACCATCAACATCATGAACATCATCATCACCATCGTCATCATCATCACCATAATCATTGATCATCGATCATCATCATGATCATCATGAACATTATCATCACCATCTTTGTCATCATCATCATTATCATCACCGTCATCGTCATCATCATCATCGCCATCATCATCATCATCATCAACAACATCAACATCATCATCTTCATCTTCATCTTCATCTTCATCATCATCATCATCATCATCATCAACAATAACAACATCAACATCATCATCATCATCATCATCTCAACACGATCATCATGATCACCATCAACATCAAGAATATCATCATCATCATCAACATCATCATCACCATCGTCATCAACATCATCATCATCATCATCATCTTCATCGTCATCATCATCATCATCAACATCATCAACATCATCATCACCAACGTCGTCATCATCGTCGTCATCATCATCACCTTCATCATCATCCTCATCATCATCACCACCTTCCTCATCATAATCCTCATCATCATTACCACCTTCCTCATCATCATCATCATCATGAACATCATCATCACCATCGTCGTCATCATCATCAACATCATCATCACCATTGTCATCATCATCATCATCTTCATCCTCCTCCTCCTCCTCCTCCTCCTCCTCATCATCATCACCTTCATCATCATGACCATCGTCATCATCATCATCAGCAGCAGCACCTTCATCATCATCATCATCAACATGATCATTATCATCACCATCAACATCATGAACATCATCATCACCATCGCCATCGTCATCATCATCATCACCATCATGATAATCATCATTGTCTTCATCACCATCAGTATCATCATCTTTGTCTTCATCATCATCATCACCATCACCATCATCATGTTTATCATCATCCTCGCGGTGAGAGAGGGAGGGATGGAGTAAGGGAGAGAAAGGAACATATAGGGAGGGATGCAGAGAGAATGAGGGAGGTATATTTAGAAAGAGATAGGGGTATGTAGGAATTATTGGGGCTATAGAGAGAAACATTTATATGCATGAAAAGAAGGGAACACTAAAAACATTCGTTTTGTTACTAGCCATAGAAAACATTTGTTTTCTTATGATCTTATTTGTTGTCCTAGCCATGCACCCACTCTATTAATTGTGCTTAACCATATTGCATGTGTGTTTGACTTATACAAATAGCGTACGTGTTTTGACTCTATATAACATGTGCACGTTTTGTGACTGTAAAAACAGTGGATTGTTTTTGTCTGAGAGCAACCTCACTATGTTTTTATGAAAATCCGATTTCCACGCGTTTTTTTTAAAGAGAATGAGCCCGTCTGTGGAAATACTCACAATTTACACATTCTCCATCATTCTTTTTGTTATGCAGGTGCAGCATTGCGGATATCTTTCATGGTTGAGGAACACACAGGATAAGATATCAAGCTTCAATGTCATTTCATGGTGATGGTGGATATACACAATTGTACAAGAGAATTAGCTTGAGATCTATCCAATCATGTAAACGAAAGAAATGCCAGCTTAAAGTTGAGAATGCACGCATCCACACGCTATCACTAGGATCGATTGGAACATAATTCATCTGAATCAGTCGATAAGTGTTGGGCAATAGGGCAGACTCGGGTTTAATCCTTTTATGTCGCACCAACAAAAGACCCACAGTGTTGGCCCTTTCGGCAACAACCTGCGCGCAGGTTGCAGTCTCACCTGAAACGGCTATGGGGTGCCGCAGAATTAGGTTTCTGCAAGCAGAGAGGGATATTACTGTACCTTAGCCTTTAATAAACTTATTAATCAATGATTACACAGCTTTATCATTCACTCATATACAACTTCGCAGATAGATAAACAACCGTGACTTGCTTAACCCACTACAGGGAATTCACAGCGAAGCTTGTTATTAGCAGTGATCTAATTTATCAAATGTATACAGTTATTAATGCATAAAAGATAACAGAAAGAGAAACAACACAAGAAACCACAACACCAAATATAACATGGTTCAGCCCCAGTGTAGGGGCTACGTCCACCAAACTGTGTTTTATTCAACTTGCTACAAAACCACAGTTTGATCTGCGCACTCAGCTGCAGATCCCTTCAGTCCTTAAAAGCCGTGCACACAGCAGCAGGCCTCTACGCACACAGCTGCAGATATTTCCTTAATCTTCTTACAAAAAAATCCTCTGCACACACAGCTGCAGAGGTTGTCCACGCACACAGCTGGGACTTAACCTTTCCTTACACAATAAGCCTTAGCCTCGCCTTTCTTTCTTTACATCAAAAGCCTAACTTTTCTTATTTACAAAAATTCCTGTTTATACATCGCGCTATTACAAAAACATGGCTTCAAACCATGGGCACCGAAAACCCTAAACCCTGGATTTAAACCATGGGTTTATTACAAAAAGGGGCTTTGACTTACCCCGACACCCCTAATACTTTTTTGACCCGTAACTCCGCTTACAAACTTCCTCAACAACCGCGGAGTTACCAAAACTAATGATCCTTAGAGTACGCGTCCCAACAGGCCCCTAAGACTCACTAGTGGCCTGTCCCGGGACACTCTGCGACGGCTCTGGTGGGAGAATCTTCTGCGTGAGGGTCTGGAAGCGACTGGTGAGGTTGTGTAGTATGTCGTCAGCTGCTTTCTCCTTTTCCACCAACTCTTGTAATACTGATGATGATTCTGTGTTAGCCCGTTCCTGCGCAAAAGTGTCATAGGTCTTCAAAAGTTTGAGTTGGCTCTCTGCAGTATTACTCAATTCCAATGCTTCATCAACCAGTGGCTGTAGCGAATTCTCCAGCAGCGTTACCTTCGTCCTGCAGGACTCAATTTCCTACTGAAGTTCCTTGCTGCGCTTTACTTTAGCCATCTTTTGCATAGGTGGCAGCGTCTTGATTTCTACTCTGACTGCATCTAATTCGGCCTGGCGCAACTTGATGGTTTCCTGGATCTTATCTACATCTGGATGGTCCTGTAGGTTCGCCCATGCTTCGATGTTGTCTTCCATTAGTTTTGTGACGCTGGCCACATTATCCGATATCTTGGCTGCTGAAGCCTTGATGTCCCTATGGCACTTTTCTCGGGCCTCTGGTGGAGTCGCGGGAGGGATGCGCAGTTGAAGCTCTGCGATCTGGTGCTGGTGTTCTGTCTTCAACCTTTCAATCTCGCTGCGAGACTGCTGGGCATAGTCTCTCAGCTTAGCGATTCTCTGTTCTGGTTCCTCTTCTCCTTGTATGGCGGAGTCAGAGAGACTCCGACATGCCTCGTCCAGTGCTCGCATCAGTGTAGTTGTTTTATGTTCAGCCTCTTTCTTCTATTGTGCTACTTCTTCTAGTCGTGCTGCGAACATTTTGTTTTGTTTGATGGTATCTCCCAATTGGATTTGGGACAATTGGTCTCATGCATGGATCTCTTTTGTAATAGCGAGCTGGCAGAGGTGTAATTCTGACATGGACATCTTCGTATAATCGATCCCTACGATCATACTCATCTGTGACCGGGAATATGCATCGGTCAGGATCAGAGCTGCACTTGATACTTGGCATCGGTTATCTCGGGGTGGCCATTGCCTAATATCCTGCTGCGTGGGTGCTGTAGTACTACTTGTCGCAGTACTGGTTGCTGACTTTGCTGCTAACTCTTTGAGCTCCGAAACCCTGTTTGCTATACCTGTGAGCCCAGCAAGATGTAGTTACGCAAACTCTGACCATTGTTTAGTAATCGTTCCCGTATATTTTTCTAGAGCTTGCTCCAACTCATCCAGCGTTATAGGGGCTTCTTCTTCAATATTTTTGTCCTTCGACGCTTTTGACTTTTTGCGGGACCGTGGCTTGTTTACCTCTGCTGCGTCTGGTGACTTGCGCTTGGTTGATGGGTTAGGATCTGATATGGTCTTGTTCGACTCCTCATCCTGGTCGTCCTGTCCGCCATCTTCACCCTGGCCGTCGCCTTCCAGCTGCGAATCACTCAGGTCTTCGCTGTCTTCTAATGGGTTTTGCTGCTGCGCGTGACTGGTACCTGCGCCAATATTGCTAGCTAGAGGAATTGGAATAGAGGGTTTTTTTCCTATATCTTTCAACCAGTCAGCCGGCCATTGCTGAACTATACCCCTGATATCTGGTTCGGTAACTACATATGGTAATTTAAACCATTGATGTTGTGGATCTGCAAGGGCTTGAATGAAAACATGATGTATATCGGCACTGAAGTTCGCGGCGCCCTCATATTTAGAGAACAACTCATTGGTAAGCCGTGGTGTTCACACAATCTCATAGTGGATACTCATGGCATAAAAGACGAACGCAGTGTTCATCATCTGCTGAGATACCTTATCTGTGGATATCCATAGGGAGGTGTACCTCGCTGCCCCTAGCATGCCTGGGTTTAATTCTACAAACTGAGCTTCGGTGGGTTCTTTCCACCCAACTAATGCAATAAGTATTAATAGCCAGGAATAATGAAAAGGTCTACCTTTTTCCTGTGCATCGCGGGCATCCTCCAGGAATTCCTTCGCAAGATATGCGGCCCAGTTGTAAGTATACCCCTCAGCGCAGTTCATAGAAATCCGGATAACCGGAGCAGGTACTTCAATTGGCCTGCATTTCCGTATGAGTTTGCAGGCTAAGAGTTCAGCTGCAAAGCGAATGTGCTGTTCCCGAATCGCGGAAGTGTGATACCCCCGTTTCCCCTTTGTCAGGCCAAACTGCTCTTTCATAGTTTGTGCGAGCTTTGTATCCTCATGTTTTGATGGAAATTCAGTTCCTGGATCAGGTCCTGCCATTGGTAATCCTGTGATCTTATGGATGAGTGCGGCACCAATAGGAATTTGCTGGTCCCCTATCCATAAATAGCCATCATGCACTAACACTAGCAACTATTTGGCCACTACAGTCACATGTATGCCGCGACCGAAATGTGGAATATCAAGCATCTTGAGTAGGCCAGCTTTGTCCAGGCCCGCAGCCCACGGTCGTACTTCCAGTAGTGTCACATTATCATCTGGTTATTTGACGCGGTGCAAGTATTCTGCTGGCACAAACTGTGGAAACTTGCCATGGTCATTTGTGCCGTGATCGTTGTACTTAAGCCGATCGATCTTCCTTGTCATGCTGCCGATTAGCTAAACTCCCTGTGGCAGTGAGGGTGTGGTTAACTTGAATTGCTTTGTTCGACGGGGTAGCTCGATGCCTGGTCAAACAAGTTGTAGATATGGTGGCCACGGTGGTGCAATGTTCTCCCTACCCCCGGCCGGGACCTGTGCTGAATTGGGGGCATCCATAGGATGATCTACTGGTGTTTGCCCTATTTTCCTATGCCAGTCTTGGTTTCGCTTGGAGCGAACTTTAGTTCTGGACCTTTTCCTCGCAGACCGTGTTTGCATCGGCCGTGGTGGTGCTGGGTGAGCTTCTTCACAGGGAGCAGAGGCAGGCGGCCGATTAGAACAACTTATCAGACCCTCTTGCTCGAATTCTCTTACTAAATCGTCAAGGTCTCGTTCTCTAGTCATGGGTTCACTCATAAATTTGAAAGAAATGAAGAATACAGTTTTCCCTAACTTAGGCATCTTCTTATACACTCCATCAATCAAATCGGGCAGGATGGTGCATTGAAGGCACTAAATCTGATGAAAATCTTGTCCAAGTGGTGCTCTATTTCTGATAATCTTCTTAGTACAGTCATTTAAGGCAATTAAGGCACTACCGCCGCCAATTTGGCTGCTTCGCAATGGTCGGATTTTAAGCCTCGCTGTGTTTTTGGTCTTCGGCAGAATCATGGTTTGAGCTTCATGACAACAAGCATCCTCGGCACAATATTGCCCTTCGATCCGTCCTGGGAATGTCGGCGACAGGACTGTTAGGTTTGATGGACTGGCTTCTTGGTTCTTCCCCTTGGTTTGGTATTCAATTCTGTGTCGGAGCTCGGCCTCCATATACCATTTTTTTGCTATGGGTTCCAATGTGTGCACAAACTTATGCACCCACTCCTCGCGGGGTATGTTTTCCCATGAGGCATAACATTGCCTCAAATGTTCCTGAGGGCTAGTCTGCCCATTGAACTTACTTCGCACCTCTTGGAATTGGTTTATGAATTTGAGGCACAGGAATTTCTGGCAGGCTCCCCAGCTGGGAGTAGACTTTCTGTGATCGGTCCACCATGCTGCTGTAGCTCCTAATGCTGTCTCCAGAGTCTGCATTCTTCGTGACTTAGGTACTTGTTCTGAGAAAGGTGCAATAAATTCTCCAGGGTCTATCAACCCAACATTTGTAGGCAAATTTCTAGGCTGCGCACTAAGGCATCTAAGAGA
This sequence comes from Pseudotsuga menziesii, assembly GCA_001517045.1. Taxonomy (NCBI): domain Eukaryota; kingdom Viridiplantae; phylum Streptophyta; class Pinopsida; order Pinales; family Pinaceae; genus Pseudotsuga; species Pseudotsuga menziesii. The sequence continues at coordinate 7,592 of LPNX010929028.1, read as the reverse complement.
CTTAGTGATTTGCACGCACCTATGGCCATGTAGCTCGTACAGTCAATTCTGCCAATTCTCTAGACCATCGTCTGAATCAGACATGCAGGAGCTATCACATTGCCAATCCATTACGCCATCGGCATCAGGCTCAACATAATCTTCTTCCTTGGCTGTAATGTTGTAGATGTGGTCTCGAGTATCCTGCTCCCCTTCGTCTTTGATCGGTTCTATATATATTTCTCCTTGGGATGGGTCGAGGGGTATGATAACTCGTAGACCATTTCCTTCAAAGGTCATCTGTCTCCTCTTAAGGTTGATGATTGCAGCATTTTCCATGGCCCACTCGATTCCCAACAGGGCTGGATAAGGGTTGCTATCATCAATGATCTCAATAACTTCAAAATTTGCTAGAGTGCTTACCCCATCAATATCTATTGGAACACTAAGAAGTCTCCCTAGGGGCACAATCCTTTGCTGGTTAGCTAATCTCAGTTGTATAGGTGACCAAGCCGGGGAAGGGTTTCCCATTTGTCCCCAGGTCTGCTTGGGTAGGACATTAACTTCTGATCCAAGATCCAAAATGACATCAGTCATATCATATTCCCCTATCTGAACATTCAATCTCATTTCCCTCCCCGTTCTTCGGACACAACTAACAGTTTTCTCCTGATCAACTCCTCTCTGAGGATCTGTGACAGCAAGAACTTTTTGCAGCTCTTTTAAAGCATTCTGATTCCTCAAGAGTTTCATACAACTCTGTAAAAAGGAGGATAGTGTACTTACTTTATCCGTCGAAGCATCTTGCGGCTGCGAGGCTGGCTGAGGTTGCCGCATAGGTACTGGGACGTTCGCAGTGGCAAGTGCTGGGACGTTCTCGGAGGCCTTATGCGCGCACACCTCGACAGGTTGTTTCTGCGTATTCTGAATGTGCGTCGTAGCTCCACTCCGGGTGACCACATTGATGGCTACGACAGGTCTCTGCTCAACGAAAATCAACTAAATATTCGGGGTAGGGCCACTGCTGTTTTCCTGAATCTTGGCTATGAGCTGGGGGCACTGTTCAATCATGTGGTCGACTGCGTGGCAATACCGACAAGTTATAGTGGGGTTCAGACAGTCGCGAGCAAAATGGCCAGCTTGGTTACAATTGTAACACACAACTTGGCCTCTACCTCTTTCGGTCATACCACCACGGCCGCGACCTCCAAAGGCACCTCTTCTAGAAGCACTGCCGCGATAACGATAGCCATCATTATTCTGGGTTTCATTTTGCACTCGGTAGGCGTCAGAGATGTGCTCTCTCATGAGGTAATAGCTACGACATTCCTCTTCATTATGCCCTACTGACTTACAGAATTTGCAGTAGGGGTTCTTGGGAACTTGAACATATCTCTGAAGAAGATGGCAGTTTTCAGGGCGATGTTGGCCAGTGGTTCGACAAATATCACAATATAGAACACCGGGATTGAATTGGTTCGGCGCACCCGTATTTAGGTAAGTTCTTACCATGGGGCACTGGTCCCTATCGTGACCTTATGTCCGACATTGCGTACACCAGATCTCCTCTCGACTGGTTTTAGCCTTCTTCACATCGCGAAGCTCCAGGGCCATTGCTACTAGCTGCACTTGGATTTGAGCAATACCGAAATCATCTCCGACGGGGGCAGTTTCTAGCTTCATTGCAATTTCCAGAGCCTCTTACTGGTCAGCAACCTTCTGTTGCATGAGCAGAGTTCTGATATGTGGTAGTAATGCTGCGATAAACCATTCCTTGTGTTGTGCAGGACTAATGGTAAAGATGACTTGGTCTAGTAGAACTTTGAATCTCTGGTCAAAGTCCCACACGGATTCACCGCGCCGTTGTTGAATCTCTTTTAGTTCAGTGATGCTCTGCGATTCTGATTTATGGTTCTTAAATTCTTTGGTTATGGATGCCTTAATCTCATCGAAAGTAGGGTTCTGAGTACTGGAGAATTTCATGAACCAGGTCAAAGCCCGGTCTCGAAAAGAAGTAATGAGCTGCGCGGTTCTCACATCCAGGTCTATAATATTCTTCGTGTTCCATACTGCTTCACATAAAAACCAGAACTGTTCGGGGTCTTCTGATCCCGTGGCTTTGAAGATGGGCAGCTAGATGTCATCAGATAGGTGGGCCATGGGGTTCTAAGAGGGTTGGGAGGGGGACCAGATGTCGATGGGGGGTGTTTATGGGGGCAGATTGACCTGTGGCCGGAATACTCAGACTTGGTTGACTGTCAGACTGCGATGGAATTTCAGGGGTAATAGGGCTTCACGGCGAGGTGACCGGAGGGTTTCCAACCGAAGGGTTTTCTGCAGAGTCTGACTCTTCAGGATTTATAGGGGAAGACACGGTAGCCTGACCTCAGGAATAGGAGTTAAAATATCTTTTGTACCTTTTTCCACTTCGCAGCAAACCACTTTGCTCATCAAAGGTATTATCACTTGCAAACATATGTTAGTACTACTAAGCTAGCAGTCTGATTCAAACAACAATATACCATTTTCAGCCAATAGTATTTTAATCCTCAAGCTTAATGAATTCAAAAACTTACCACGGGGCCCGTTGAAGAACTGTCGTTCCGCTTCGCTGAAGGAGGTACTTGTGTCAATGGAAAACTATGTCACGAAGGCTTCCAATGTTTGCGTCATCCTGAAATCAACAGCATGGGATACCTCGTTGTTCACGTGTTGCACAAGATTGACCCTTGCGGGGGTCCACGTGGGAACCCGTCGAGCTTGGAAGTTCGTCCTTCTCTCTGTTAACCTAGACAACGACTGGTGCAACTCTATGTGGATACGACCAAAGAAAATTTCATAAGCATCACAAAAAACATACCTTTGTAAAAATTCATGTGCGCTACAACGCGGATTTGTGTTCTCTTGTTGCGCGAATTTCAGATAAGTCTTAGCAAACCAATCACCGATTTCCGTCATAGAGGGCCTCTAGAACATAGCCCTCGAGGTACGACGTAAACCCCTCTTGAGTAGATAATGAGTTCAACCGGAAACATAACCAATTTGTTGGGAAATAGGGAAGACCCGGGTTTGATCCTTTTATGTCGCACCAACAAAAGACCCACAGTGTTGGCCCTTTTGGCAACAACCTACGTGCAGGTTGCAGTCTCACCCGAAATAGCTATGGGGTGCCGCAGAATCAGGTTTCTGCAAGCAGAGAGGGATATTACTGTACCTTAGCCTTTAATAAACTTATTAATCAATGATTACACAGCTTTATCATTCACTCATATACAACTTCGCAGATAGATAAACAACCGTGACTTGCTTAACCCACTACAGGGAATTCACAGCGAATCTTGTTATTAGCAGTGATCTAATTTATCAAATGTATACAGTTATTAATGCATAAAATATAACAGAAAGAGAAACAACACAAGAAACCACAACACCAAATATAACGTGGTTCACCCCCAGTGTAGGGGCTACGTCCACCAAACTGTGTTTTATTCAACTTGCTACAAAACCACAGTTTGATCTGCACACTTAGCTGCAGATCCCTTCAGTCCTTAAAATCTGCGCACACAGCAGCAGGCCTCTGCGCACACAGCTACAGAGGTTGTCCATGCACACAGCTGGGACTTAACCTTTCCTTACACAATCAGCCTTAGCTTCGCCTTTCTTTCTTTACATCAAAAGCCTAACTTTTCTTATTTACAAAAATGCCTATTTATACATCGCGCTATTACAAAACCATGGTTTCAAACCATGGGCACCCAAAACCCTAAACCCTAGATTTAAACCATGGGTTTATTACAAAAAGGGGCTTTGACTTACCCCGACACCCCTAAGACTATTTTGACCCGTAACTCCGCTTACAAACTTCCTCAACAACTGCGGAGTTACCAAAACTAATGATCCTTAGAGTACGCGTCCCAACAATAAGTTTCTGGAACTGGCATCTCAATTATTCTTCAGAATGCCTAAAATATGCTTATTCATTTGCGATCCTTGTTACTATCCACTTTATCGCAAGGGATTGGATTAATATCATAATATGTTAACTTTTGCTTGCTAAAGCTATTACCCAATATAATGATTTTAATCAGATTCTCAACCTTCCAGTTTGCCTCCAACAAGTTGTTCATGAGTTCATATGGAAGGTGGGGCATGAAAAACATCGTTGGCCTTGCCACCCTCCCTCTGCAATTTTCATTTTCTTTGGGAAGAGTGAGATAAAGAAAGTGATTTAAATTAGCCCTGAAAAAGGTTTCTATGGCTAGTTTTTCGTTGGAAGTGAGAATGGGATCATACACAACTACATCATCTATCCATTCATATTTTCGTTTCATTAGCACTGCAAGGCATAACTTCAAACTCCATACACTACCAACTGTACCAATTTTGAACAGTATGGATAATCATCATCATTACTGCTGCCTATCACTCTTTCTATTTGTGCCTTGAATTCTGTACGTTCCATATCTTCCACAAATTGTTTATAGAAGGAAGAAATCTCTAGCTTTTTTAGAGAAGACATCAAATCATCAATAATACTATTTTTCGACCATTTACATGAATTCACATCGCTCATGGTTTTCTATGCATTCACATTGCTCATGGTTGTAACTTGTCACTTTAATAGGTTGATGTGCCCAACAAACAGAAGGATATGGGTTTAGTGATGTTGCTCAATAAAAAATCAGCGAACAGGGAAATATAATTAAAATTAAAATAAATTCAATCTTTTATTCTTATATGTATCTCACTAGACCTTTGGCAACGTTCAAATGTACTTTTGCAACGTTCAAATGTAGGGCATGTGCATTAAGGTAATATATTTAAAATTATTTTTAATTAATTTATTGATTATCAGCTAAGTCACACTAAGTCACACACACTGGCATTGTCAATACTCACATGCTGACATCTAAATGACAATAGGCAGGATACTTTATATATATATATTTAAAATTATATATATTAAAATTATAGACATATAGCTCCAAAATTTTTACAAATATTCAATATAAATCAGAATCAATGAACATTTAACATTAGTATTACACATTTACAAATCAAATCAGTAATCACCATGATATTATGAGACACATAGATATCATAGTCATAGGTCAAGATGTCAATACTCATGATTCAAAAACATATTTATGATTAAGTCATGAAAATCAAAATGTATAATGTATTACACAGATGTCGGAATGCCACTGACAATAGTAAGTACAAAAAGTTCTAGATCAAAATGGAAGAATGAAGAGCCTCATCTATCAATAGTCCTTGTCCTCCTCCATTATTTAATCCACAAACTCATCAGTGGTCTTCTCCTCCTCCTCAACCATCCGAGGATCAATATTTGGTTGTGTGGAGGATGACCCCTCCACAGGTTCACTATCATCAAATGTCACTAGCACTGGATCATTAAGATATAGGTTGGCTAATTCCAACTCAGTATTAATGTTTTCCAAACCCATATCATCATGAAAGACATCCCACATCTTTGTATTTCCCTTCACCCACTCCTCCTTCTTCCTCTAAATAAGAAAAAGGTTGGTGTGAACATACATCGTCGTCTCTGCTCTGGGGTGTTCAAGCCTGCTCTTCTTCAAACTGTACAAATTGCCATATGTGTTCCAATTCCTCTCATAACTAGAGGATGATGTAACTCAAGAGATGATCCTCAAGTCTAGCTTTTATAGAATAATGCATGGTGCCCCATGAGTTTCCCACCAATTATAGGGCATCTTAACTCCCCTGTCTCCAACCACATCATAACCTCCAAATCTCCTAAACGAACGAGAAAACTCTACAAATCTTGCCTTGACCTCATCAAGTAAGTATCTATCCTAAAATAGCCACCTAAATGTTATCTTCCTACCCTGTGAAATCTCTCCATCCATGTGAGCAGGGACTCTATGTTGAGTCCCACTAGTGAGCCATTCGTGTCTGTAGAACTTGGGGTTCAAGGAGTGCACCAAGCAATGCAAAGGTGTGCAATTCTTATCCCTCATGGAGATAAGAATATCCTGCATGGTGGACCATAAGTTCTCTATTGATGTCTCATACTTCAGACACTCATTCTCCATAACAATGGTCCTCATGGAATCAATCATGGAATAACACCCATCATAAACATCCACTAGGTGGGTTGGTATGTGTCTACAAAGCGCAACAAATAAGTGAGTGGATCCATGATCTTAATGGTAAGATCCACCCTCTCCCACCAAACATCATCTGATACTTTGTCCTTCTCCTTTTTTGAAGTACTTTGATCCGTCTTTCTCCAGAAACACCAATACCCTGAAATCACCATTGACCTAAGACTGGTGTTGACCTCCCTAAACCTCTTGAGCATTATGAATAAGGAAGCAAACTGATTATCTGTAATCTTCAACAACGAAACATGTGTGTACTCTTTGTAGATGGTGAGGGAATTTGTATGGTTTTGTTTGAAAGTTGCTGATATGGCGTGCATCCTCAATAATGTTACCAATCCATGTCACATCTGAAGAAATGGATTTGAGTGCTAAGTTCTAAGGAATGGACAATGAAAGGTGTCCAAAAAATATGTAAGAGAAAAAAAATACATGTATAAATGACTCTACAACACTAACAAGTTAACAACTCAAATCATTAACAATGAAAGGTGTCCAAAATGAAAACAGTTGTGGATATATAGTTTCCACAATCATGCCAGTGACCTTGCAAACAAGTGCATTGTCAGTGATTATTTGTACACAAGAATCAACACCTACTTCTTCAATGATTTTGATGAATAACTCACCAATAAACTATCCATCCTTGTATTACCCAAGAGCATCCACTGCTTTCGATAAAACCTGTCCATTTTAGGAATATACCATGACATTGATGATTGGATGGCGTGTTGGATCCATCCATCCATCAGAAACAATACTCACTCTAGATGAGGGACATGTTTCTCTAATTGGCTCAAGAATTGTGTCCACCTCCTTCCTTGCCTTAACCAACTATGTGGTTCTAAGATTCTCTGAACTAGGAGGCACATAACTAGATGGAGCTCGTTCACTGATACTTCGACACATCTCAAAAAAGAACGGTGACCGCACAACATTAAATGAGATGAATTTGAGGTAGAGAAAGAATGCAATGGTGAGGTCTACCTCTTCTCATGCCTCTTGTTGGAAATTATTTTCCATTGGACCACTTGAAGATGTCCTCTTTCTTGCTGGATGTGTATCATCTCTGCTAGGTGGAAACAAAGGCCAAATTGTAGAGGGTTTCCTTAAGAATGGAAGAGGATCCTCATCATTTTTCTTTCTTGCTACTGCTACATTGCCTAATCCTTCTTGGTCCTCCTTTCCCATTTCTTTCCTTTGGATAACACTCACACATTTACATGAAAAAATCCCACAAGAAGGAAGGCCCAACAAATGGCCCTTAACTCGGTAGTATGTGCTCTTAAACTCATTCTTGCAAAAACTTCAAGTCCAAGACACATTGCCTCTCCCACCTAACTTTTCCCGAGGCCCTTCTTTCCTATTTGTTAGAATAATCAACCCATAGTATTTACCCACTTAGACATTATTTCATTTATTTTGTCTTATTTGCCTAGTACATGAGTCCCACCATGTGCAAGT
>LPNX010929024.1:5918-21360 GCA_001517045.1 Pseudotsuga menziesii | reverse complement strand
AAACCCCGCCTAAATGGTCTGCTGAAATGAGTAAAGCAGTTAGGCAAATAAAGGGAAAAGTTATGAAACTGCCGTCCCTTTCCCTACCTACCGGTAATGGTTAGCTTATCATAGAAACAGACGCCTCTTCGTCAACATGGGGTGGTGTTTTGCTAGAAGCTATTAACGGTAAGGAAAACATTTGTGGCTACGGATCTGGTGCCTTCAAAGGAGCAGAAGTGAATTATCCGTCAAGCCATAAAGAAATATTGGCTGTAAAGAAAACTGTCAACCACTTCAAGCTGTTTCTTAAACCAGTCAAGTTTATCATCTGCACAGACTTGAAGATCATGCCAGGCATCTTCAAAAATGAAAGTTTAATGGCTGAAAACAGTAGTCGTATATTAAAATGGTTTTCATGGTTAAGTTCTTTTGATTATGAAATTGTTTATAAGCCAGGCTATTTGAATTGTTTGGCTGACATGTTAACCAGGGAATCTGCACAGCATCAGCCGAAAGAATTGAAGATGTTCTCTGCAGGAGAAAACAGTTCAGGAGCAGGTAATGAAGATCTAGATCCCCCAAGGGATCCTACAAAAGGAAAAGCTCCTATGACAGAAGCAGCCATGAGAACAGAAGTCCGCACCAGGTTAAACACTGAAGATCTAGAAGCGGATGAAGCCCTAAAGACTACCTGGAAGATAGTCCAGGAAGAAAGATAAAGAGCTCGAAAGCCGAAGACACCAGAAGAGCTCATCCAAAAAGAAGGATTGTTCATTTTGCCTTGGGACAATACCTTCCCCAAAGAAGTCCGCATTGATTCTTTGGAGTTTGCTTCAACAGATGAAGCAAAAAGATTTCTGCAGCTCACCTTGGTACAGAATATCCAGACATTGCCATGCAAGTTGCAGATCCTAGAGCGATGGGAGAAAGATGCATTCCAAAGCTTTGCAGATGCATATCCAAAGATTTCAGAATGCAGAGAACTATGGGTAGGTGAGGATAATAATGGAGAAAAATACGTGGATCTGTGTGATGGCCGCCTCACCTGGACATCATAAAACCTTATCCTCCAATACTGCAGAGAGAGAGGCAGTATTATCATCTGCGCAGATCCAGCTGATCTCGCATTTAACCAGACCTGGTCTGGTTGGACGGATGTCTTCTTGGATACCTTTTGTCCAAGAACAGACTGGGAAAATCGGCGTGCAAATTTCATTCTGCATCTTAAAGCCGATCTTGAAGTTGCTCACCAGAACTTTCAGTGGTTTAAATTCAAGCTAATTCATGAAGGAGGAACGTACGAACCACTTGGGAATCGGATCTATGTCCAACAAAAGTTTATCAGAAGATCCGCCGTTGGTGACCAGATAGAGTCCAGAATTACAACCAGAGAAATTCCACTGGACTATAAAGTTAAATCAATTTTCAGAGGAGAATTCCTGTGTGAGCCGAACCCGCTATTCAAAGGCTCAGATATTGAAAGATGCTTCTCTCAGTTCCTATATCCGCCTCCATCTCCTGTACCATATGAGAATCTTGACGAAGATGTATTTTTTGGTCATGATGCATATGACTCAGACGATTATGAAGAAGAATGGTTGCAAGGGGGCGATCCATATGACTAAGTGGAAGCAGTCGTGGGCCCTCTGAAAGGATGAATTGGCCAGCATGGTTGCCAACACATCACCCGCCGTGGGTCGGAGATAACTCCACATTGTAATAGTATAGGAATAAACTGACGTGGGCCAGTATTGCTCCACCTTGTACCTTTGTCTCGAGTCTGTCGGCCATGACAGAAGATTCCGGGTCCCTGTAATGCCTCTGGCCAATTAAGGGACGAGATAACGACAGTGGTTGTCCCCATTTGTCGCCCCGGATGATTCGGTTTTGACCTGTTAGTGTAGATTGTGGTTATCGGATCTACCTTTTGACCGGTAAGTGCCAGTTCTTAGTGACCGGGTGACTGGCTAAAATTGTATAAATAAGACCCCTCGAGCTCATTTGAGATCATCGGGTCATTGGGTCATTTAGTTATAGAGTCGCATTGAGCCAGTAGTGAGCTCTGCAAATCTGAAGTGTCTGGAGTCTTGAGCAAGTAGTCCGCTCGGCTTCTTAAGTATGAGTCTGTAAGTCCGAAAGGCTTAGTATGCTCTGCGTCATGGCCTAGTGTTAAATGATCGCATCAGAACTGCTTGAATACGTTCTGTCTTATAATAGTTGGTAAAGTTCTGTAGCATTGAGTCTGTAAATCAAGCATGTATGCTCTAAGACTTGCCGTCAAGGTATAAGATCTCATCAGAAACTTGATCTAGGTGTGGTGTATATGCAGTGCTGACCTTCGCCCTCCGAAGGCTATCTGCAAAATATGTCTGTAATCTGATTGTGAAGTACTCTGTGATGTATATCTATGTTACCACAATAATAATTATCATCATCGCCCTGTGTATTGTGTTTATTTCATGGATAAGTCGCGTGATTCGTAAAGAATTGTGTGATATCATAAGTGAGCAAACTGGTGTCGAAGGACTTTGAAAGGCTGTAGATCTTGGCGCCGAGTTGGTATATGAGGGTCAAACTTAGCTAATAACACATGATTTATAAGGTATATCCAATATTTTGACTAATGAATATAGTTTGATAGTTATTATGACATAGAGTTGTATGCTTTATCATGGATGTGTCTCTTAGTCATTATATAAGGAGTTTTTGGCGTTTTATATATGAAATGAATTTAGTAAAATTTTAGTTTCTAGGTGATGAATTTGTATCTTAACACAAACTACAATATGGGTGGGACAATTTTCCAATTGAGGTATGTCAAAATATATACCATTTCTTTAATGAAAAGTATATTTTGATTTATAATTTTTACAAATCAAAATTGATGACATAAATGAGAGTGTTATGGAAGATAGCTATGTTAAATCTAGATTGAAGGAGGATATTTATGTTATAACATTAATTTAAAGATGAAATAGGTGTTTTTGACTATTTGTTCCCTTTATTATAATAAAAAAATGATTTTTCTATTCACCTTTACAAGTTGTATATCCTTTCAAAAGGATTGAAGCAAAGTCATACCATTATTTTTGTCTACCTAAAATAGAGGACATGCTTGTGATGGCAAGGAATGTCACAAAACAACTCATATATCCTTTTAAAAGGATTGAAGCAAAGCCATACGATTATTTTGTCTACCTAAAAAACAAGAATGTTTGTGATAGCAAGGAATGTCACAAAATGTTTGGGCTATACCTAAAAAAACACGTTTGTGAAGGCAAGGTATGTCACAAAATGTTTAGTCTATAGTTGTTTTTTTTATATAAAAAAAATCAATTTCATATGACTTATTGTTTTTAAACTACTATGTCCTTTATTTTTATAATGTTAGATTATATTTTTATGTTATTTTTGTAATTTTACTTTGATGTAAATCCATGCAGAATGTGATTAATATTTAGTTAGAGTTGGATTGCCATATATAGTAAAAAATTAAGAGGATTGTTTATATATCCCATTGTAGGTATCATTTCAATCATAAAGTTTTTATATTTGCTTGTAAAATTTCTTCTTAATTTGATTTGTTCAATTAATAATTTTTTATTATTATTATGCATATTTAAAAAAATAATACAATGGTTTTATAACTTTTTTGTCAAAGTAAGGTGGTTTGTTGGTAGGGCTATATGAATTTCAATTTCATGATAGAAGTACAAACTTTAATCTTCTTTCTACTTTTACTGTCTACAAAAATATTTTTTTAAAAATAACCAAATAACATATTTATTTTTTTGAAAAATACCTAAAAAATTGACTAAATTTCACCCCTAAAAATTACCCTGCTCTATTTCTCCATTTCTTATTAAATATTGACTTGCTTGAAAAAGTGATCCAAAAAGTTGTTGAAAAGTTATCAAAAAATTTCATAAGCTCTTTCACCCTACGAACGATGGATTTTTTTTCTTTTTTTTTTCAACAGAAAAAATACCAGATCCTGTTATTCAATAGAATCAAAGATCATCATGTACAATCATAACGGAGACTGAACTTCAGAGAAAAGATCAGATAGGGATCCTCTTGGATCAACAAAGACATAATCACCATACCACAGGCAAGCAAGAACAGCCTGTTTATTTATCATCACTCCTGTGTGAATAGGTCAGATTTTTTCAATTTCCAGATATGAGCAGAAATGACATAAAGCATGAGCATAAAAAGTTTACAGAAAGTCTCCTCATGAAGTTCTTAGCTCTCTACTAATAACATCAATATAGATGCTTAAAGAGACGGCACATACTAAAATAATTGAAAATTACCATGATCAGTAATCTTGTCATCTCAATATTCCTGGAAAGACCCAAGGCCTGAATCCAGAGAAAGAGCAGATTTTGAGAGACTATCTGCAATCTGGTTATGCTCACGGTATATATGTTTCAAAATCAAATCCGGAAAGTTTTGTAGTAAGTCTCTCAAATCATCACACCAATGTTTCAGATGGGGAAGGTTCAAAGAGCCTTTTCCTGTTGCCCATGATATGATGACAAGGGAGTCTCCAAAAAGAGATTGAAGAGGAATTCCCAAGTCCTTTGAGACAGAAAGAATAGCCCACAGAGCCATCAGTTCTGATTTTGTATTAGTACTTCTTCCACAGCCCATAGAAAACTGTATACTGTGAGAGCTACTCAAGAACAGTACAAAACCTGCTCCCCCTATGTTCATGTCGGCTGCACCATCGAAAAATCCACAGGGATACTCCATATTTGGTGGCATTCCTATCATCGTGTGTTTTAACTTTTTTAAAGGCGCGGGATAAGAGTGGAAGAGAATTTCAATATGTTGAAGGACTAGGTAAACAGCTGGAACCGTCCCTTCGAAGATACATAAATTCCTGTGTTTCCAAATAGACCATAAGGTAAAGAAAAGCAGGTATAACTTTGGATAGTTCAGCGAGTGATTTCTGACCCAATTTTCCAGAAGCAATCGCACCGAAGAGCTAGCAGAGACAGAATAAAAAGATCCAGAATTGAACTATTCAGAAACTGCAGCAAAGGTATTCTTCGTAAATATACACTCTAGGAAAAGATGCTGAGTGTTTTCTTCCCCTTTTTTGCACAGCAAACAAAAACTTGGACCCTGTAAACCCGTTTAATTAGCTGTTCCCAAGTAAGAAGCTTATTTTTTATGAGGAGCCAAATAAAGCACCGGATTTTTTCCGGTATGTTGAAATTCCATAATCCTTGAATGACCGTGGAAGAATCCAAATCTAGCTCTTTTGTGTGGTCCACCAAGCATTCATAAGCTTTTGCCGCAGTTATAGAGCCTGAGAAATTCCTGTACGACCAGAGGCATCGGTCTGGTGAGGATTTTAGTCGAATTCTCCCAAGTTCCAAACGAACGATGGATTTTTCGAAGCCATACAGGTCAATATGCATGGATTATAATTGCATGTTTTCTCTCCATTCGAATTATCCCATGTTGATTATCAAGCATTATACAATCTTTCCGTCTGACCTTTGCCGGCGCAGCTGTACGAAAATTTCCATGGCGCGTCTCATCATAGAGTCAAACAATTGATATTGTTGTTATGTCATATAGAGTCGAACAATTGATATTCTTGTTATGTCCAGGAATGCAACATTTTTAAAGATCCTACCTATCAAAATCTTGACCAGGCAACAAACACTAAAGTTAAACAAGTCATATTCAATTTCGAAAAACTATTTCAATGCGATAAGAATGAAAAGAATCTTACTACAAAAAATAAGAAAAATAAGTATCTTACTAAAAAAAATGAAAATATGGCCTGTCCTCAGCCCCACTGCCAACTTCATTACCTTGACAAAGGCAGGACAGATAGGCATATAAAATAAAATCACTGTTTCCACAGGTTAAAGAACAAGGCCTTCAAAACAAAATATGCAGTTGACTAAAAAAAATCTCGGCACAGTTGAAGGGCAAGCATGTCCCTAATGAGATTATTTGAGACTTTCGTGGTTAAGTGAGGTAACTTGTTGGAGATGGGCAGTCATTGAGACATACCTGCTCTGGTAATCCAATTCTTCAGTAAATACCTTGTGTTTTCTTTTAATACCCAATTTTTCAGAACATGAATGCAGATTGAGGCATACATTTCTGAGTGCACTTGGTAATTGATTTCTAATGGGTGATATTCAGATCAGTGGTATTCAGGAAAGCCACAGCAGAGTGCAAGAAGGTATGTCTGTTTAATCTTTCAGAATGATTTTATATTGGATTCAACTGTCTATCTGCAAGCACTTTCTCATTCATCCCTCACACTAATATTCTGTTGTAATATAATGTGGCTGACCTTGAGAGAGTGGAACTTCAGGACCTGAGTTGATCCTTGATGCAGATCAAGGAAGATGTCCCAATATAGGGATGTTTGCAGGAAAAAAGAAGACCCACTGGCTGCTTGTGATATTCAGCACTTCCTCACTTATTGTAGGTCAAGCTGCTGCTATGCTTCTTAACAGGTATTATTTTGATGATGGTGGGATTTCAACCCTTGTGCAATCGGTAGGATGTCCTATTCTTTTCATTCCTTTGATACTTTATCAAGGAAAGAAAGCCTCTAAGATTACACCCCTCACACCCAAATTGGTGCTTATTTATGTTGCCCTGGGCTTGCTTCTAGCTGGATACAATCTGCTTTATTCTTGGGGTATCTCTTATATGCCTGTTTCGACCTTTTCTCTTCTCTCTTCAAGTCAATTGGCCTTCAATGTTGTATTTGCATTTATTTTGAACAGGCAGAAAATTACCCCATATATTCTGAATTCTATGGTTTTGCTGACGTTGAGTGCAATTCTGCTTGGGGTTCATTCAAACACCAACAGGCCCACGGGAGTAAATACTGCCAAGTACATATTAGGATTCATTTGCACTGTTGCAGCTTCTGCAATCTATGGACTGATTCTTCCATTAATGCAGCTTGTATTCAACAGGGTTATAAAGAAGGAAACTTTTACAGTGGTACTGGAGATGCAAATTTTCATATCCATAGTTTCCATTGTGGTGTGCATAATTGGATTGTTTGTTAGTGGGGAGTTCCGAGATATGAAATTGGAGGCTGAGACTTTCAAAACAGGGAAAGTTGCCTACTATATGACATTGATATGGTCTGCAATAGGATGGCAGTTTTCTGCTGTGGGTGGAGTGGGTTTGATCTTTTTGGTGTCTTCTTTGTTCTCCAATGTGATTAGCACTCTGGCCCTTCCTATCGTGCCCATATTATCAGTGGGTTTCTTCCATGACAAAATGGATGTTTTGAAAATTATTTCCATGTTGTTAAGCATATGGGGATTTGTTTCCTATATATTTGGTGGGTATTTGGAATCAAAGCCTGCTAGAGGTGTGTTGCCCAGGATATGCTCTCGAGTTGAAAACTCATCACACCCTTAATCTATGAAAAATTTTCATGTATTTTGTTTTATTGGGGCCTGTAAAACGCCCTCATTGTATTGTAAAGGCATTTATGTTATGGCTGTCTTAATTGTAAATCCAATATGTGTGACTTTGATTTGAAGAGGATTCATTGCGTAGAAAGGATAATTGTTAAGTTGCCAGGAAACTTGGGTACGTGTACGGGACCAGACGAGACAGGGACAGGTGGTGGGGGTTATTACATTTTCCTCAATGAATTGCATTTTATTGAGTCAGTGGTACCCCAGAAAAACATGGGGTACAAAGTACCCAAACACGAGGTACAGCGTACTATTTCTCCTATAAGTACCCATTTTTTCATAATAGATACGTAGACCCAGTATAAGGTACGGCAAAAGACATACTTGATACAAGTACTGGGTACGGATACCCTGGCAACATAGGATAATTCAGTACAACTTAAGAAAAGGAAGTTGTATGAGAGACTCGTATTTGTATAATGTATTATAGATTGCCATATAAGCCATAAGCCATGTAAGCCATAAGCCATGTTGATATATATCAGCCATATCAGCCATAAGCCATGTTGATGGCTATAGATATGTATGCCTTGTCCCTCAAATTGGGTTATTGTCTTAACTCTGTATATAGATTGGTTAATCGTTATGGTTTATGTTATGCATTTGATTTAATGTAATTTAATTAATTATACTCTTTTGATTTGTTTTCTTTATTTACGTTGGGTTTATGAAATATACAAAACATGACATTGATTTTATTGTCAAAATATTGGATATTGTTGTGTGTATTTTTGTATGGTTAATGACATTTTGTATCGTGATGTCAAGGACAATATGTTTTGAGACAATAACACAACAATTTCCTAGTCTAAAATATTATCTTTGCGAGGTTTAAAAAGCTATGGAGTTTTATTAGAGTCACTAGGGATGGACAATAAGAAATGGCTTGGATTTTTGTTGGGTCCATGTGCACCCCATGTTCATCTATGATGTATCCCATATACTGAATTCTCTCCATGCAGAACGAATACTTCTCCAAATTGGCATATAACTTGTGTTGTCACAGGGTGGTCAGGATTCGTTGAATGTGCTGCAAATGTTCCACCCAAGTTTTGTTGAAGATGAGGATGTCGTCCAAATATACGACCACAAAAGAGTTTGTGAACAACTGCAAGATATTATCCAGCATTCTCACGAATGTTGTTGGAGCATTAATCAATCCAAAAGGCATGTTTACCCACTCAAAAAGCCTTCTTTAGACTTGAAGGTTGTCTTCCACACATTGGTTTGCTCGATCAAGACTTGGTGGTATCCTAACTTCAAATCAATTTTGTTGAAGAAGTTGGAACCCTTAAGTTGATCAAGAAGATGGTCAATCTGAGGGATTGGATTTCGATTCTTGGCGATGATCCACCATGTCTCATCCTTCTTCAGCACCAACATAATTGGGCTCTCATAAGGCAAGGAGCTTGGTTGAATGCGCCCTTTTTGAGCTCTTGAATTTAACGCTTTATTTCCTCATTCTCCAAAAGAGAGAATGTGTACATTGGGAAATTAGGCAAGGGAGCACTAGGTATCAAATCAATTGAGTGTTTAACATAGAAACACAAAGGAACCCCTTTAGGTGAGGCAAAGATGCCTTTGTATTCCTCTATAATCTCATCCACCTACTTCCACTGTGTAGAGACGCCTCTTAATGAGACTGCGTGCTCACATTGACCTTCCATCCACCTTCTGATCGAACCATGAAGATGACAACTTTCCTAGTCTGAGATATTACCTTCTAACACTGCTTTGTTGAGATCAAAGAAGCCGCAATAACTTTAATTCATGGCTACTAAAGTCTGATATTATTCATGTCTTATTCATGTTCCACTATTGTATAAATAGCTTCAACCTAAAAATTGTTTGAGATATTTTTGTCCTTAAACATGCTCATTGACATATTCACAATTTACCTATTTTCATGTTTACAATTTTAATTTGTTGTGGAATATATGAGAAAGTAACCTTCTTGTAAATATAAACAACTTTGCAATACTTGTGTAATAAACTAAATATGTTTTCTTTAATGTTTGTTGTGGGAAGGCCTTAATCTTCTTCCCACTTTTACACTCAACCATGGGGTTCCTTGAATGTTGCAAGTGTTGCTGCCTTTCACACACCTAGGGGGGAACGTAGCAGAAATCTTCAAGCCACTCGGTGTGTCCTTGGGGCAAATCTTGAGTCAAGGCTGTCACCTTATTCTTGACTCCTCTGTTTAGGCAAACTCCTAACGAAGCCAAGGGGGGTAGACCCTACGAGTTACTAACGCTAGTTACTTAGATGATGATGGTATTAAATGAGTAAGTTTTTTAAGAGTTTTGACAAATGAATTCGACACAAGATATTTGCAAGATTTGTTATACCACAACAACATAGAAATCAAAACTTGATAAGCAGTAATGCAGAAACATATGATAATATCAAATAGATCAGTGCCAATAATGGAGTCCACAAATGAGATTGTTGTTGAAATACAAATGGGTGTTGCAAGTGCGCTTGGTCAAATTTTAAGTCAATGTATGATGAGTTGATTAAATTAGGCGAGGGGACTCCAGATATACCTGGGGGGTACTTGGAGTATGTCCAAAAAATAACAACCGCTATAGCTACCTGTAAGGAATGTGTGGGATGAATGGAGTCTCTAAGACTGTGTTCATAATACACCCGCTAGGGTGTAACAGAGATCGGCGCCTCAAGGTCACTATCTAGTAGTTCCCACTTCCTTTGGGTATTTTGCCACCGTTTACGGTTTAATCGAGGTGTTGGATTTTCACCTGAGGTGGTTAATTGGGGAAAGTGAATTCTAATTATTCTAGTCACTCGCATTGTTTTTGATGCAGCTTGACTGATCGGATGAACCGTAGCCAAGTGCAGAGCATACACACCGGAGTCTTGTCAATTTTTAAGGATTTTAAGCTGTGTTCTTTGTTAAAAAGAAAGAGCCTCCATAAATATCTTCTGGTCCAGCTGGACCTCAATCGAGAAAGTGAGGAGGGGTTAATTTTAGATGATAACAAATAAAAATAAAACAAGCATCAAACACAACTCACATGTTATCTAATTAGTCCTACCACGCATCTCTTTCCCCTTTTGGGTCAATCGAGAAGTCGTGGGGTAAATAGTATGATTACTTTGAATTTGTAAAAGATATTGAAATTCTTATAATTCAAAGTATACAATGCTGCAATACAAGACAAAACTAGAAAAAAACGAAAAAAGTGCAAAAAACCCAAAACGCAGGATCCCCCTTGGGGGATGGGGAGCGGACTTGAAGGAGCCTACTCGAAGCAATTCCTTTTATTATTAAGGGTTACAAATATCAACAAATTAATTGAAAAAATGCCACTTGGTTCTTGTACCAAATGTATCTAAGGGCCTACAAAGTACAACAATAATGATTATGGAAGATGGGGAGACCCCTAGGAGGTTTCGAATGGCCCAAAAATCGCTTTTCAGACAACACCTCCTCCTCTTTTCGGATGGACCTGCCAAAAACTAGCAAGCTTTAATTAGTGTAAAGTTCCCAAAAACACTTTAAAAGTGTCTTTGGACATCCCCAAAAAACTACTGAAAAAGACTAAGTTAAAGTACTTTTTAAGAAAAGACAAAAATAACTCAAAAGGACAAGTCCTCTTGAGGATCTTGGATAGCTTTGGGGCATCCAATGCAATGCGCACTTTAGATGCTCGATTTAACTTTTAATAAATAAAGGCTATTCACTTTAAACAAGCTTTTGATTTAGCTTAAAACTGCTTATAAAAAATGAAAGACTTTTACTGCTAGATCTAGTTTTTAAAGAGAAAGAACTTGAATCTTTTTCTTAAATGAAACTAAATCTATGCATGCAGCTCCTATATGTTCAGATCTAGAAAGATATCAGCTTTGAACAATAGATCTAAAATATAAAATCCAAGTAACCAAGGAAGTGTTGATAAAAAAGGAGAAAGAGTGAAGAGGTGGCTTGGTGCCCGAATGATCAACCGTGGAGCTTTTCGATGGAATGTCGAAGGACTATGCCTTTGAGAAAGTTTGGAGAAAGTGAGGAAGCAAACTAGATCAGAACCCTCTCCAAGCTAGGAACCTGCAACTAATCCAAAGGTTTGGCAAGATGCTTGTGAGATCCGGTTAATACATAAACAAAGATATTAGAATAGCATGCATATAATCTTATAAAGCATGTTAAATCTAGATCTCTAGACATGCATAAAAGAAAAAGAGATAGCCAATAAACTAATTATCAAATTTATTTCCTATCAAGATCATAATAAACTTATTATCAATCTTTTAGCATTGGATCCACAATATCAAAATAAGCAAGTTATGAGCACAGATACAGGTTACCTCAGTGAAACATGGCAATGCTCATCCACACATAATAACATGACACCATCTTGCCTCCAAAGCTTCTCTTTATTTCAACAAAAAAGATAATCAATACAATATTACACAATAGCAAGCCTTTCTTCCCATCTCTAACTAGCTTGGAAGAGGAAAAATATGCTTTATTTATAGCCAGTCTGGCCAAGAGGGGCGCATGCCTGACTGAAGGAGAGACTGCATCTAATGGAGAGTCAAGCCGAGCCTGATCTGATGATGAACTAAGTCTGATCTCATGAACTGAGTCTAACTGGACTGGAACCGCAAATCGGAGTGAAACCTCACTCAGTGAACTGAACCACCCATCAAACAACTCCCAGTTTGATCCACACATGTGGAGGAGAGAGAAAGGAGGGCACAACCCTTAGGTCTGCATGAGCCTGTTAAGCTCTAGTTTAGTCATGATCCATGCCTTCAGTTAAGGAATGAGAACTCTTGGTTAATATGAAGCCGATGAGACTGATTTCAGTCAAATCAAAGCAAAATTCACTGATTTAGGAATTTGGATTTGCTCCATTATTTAATTAATTTTTAATTAATATTTTTTTTTTAATTTTCTCACCTGAGTGATGGAAAAATCACTCAAAACTTAGGAAAAGTGGGTTTATGGGTTTACCGGGTGCTCTGAGTTAGAAAATGAGCACTCCCATGACTGAATCTGACTTTTAACCCCACTTTTATTACAAGACCAATTTTTCCATTTAGACTATTAAAAAATAGCCTAAGTTTTGTGGAAAAACTAAAATTAAAAATTAAAAAAAAAACATAACCTAGGGGGACTTAGCACATGTTCATATGACTCGACCATAATGATTAGCATGTTTATACATTGACACATAGACTCTAATAACCTCAATAGGCCTAAATGCCAAGCCGACCACCCCAACTTTGGAGGTATTGAGTGAAAAACTCAGAAATTATCAGTCGTTTATTCAACAACCAATAATAACCAAGGGAAAAAAATACTCTCGGCTGATCGGATTGACAAATAAAGTCCAAGAGACCGAGTCTTTTACAGACACTACCATGCTAGAACATTTTATTACAACTCCCCCAAGGGGGTATAAACATGTGGTAAATAAAAAAAACACTTCCCAGAAGTAAGTCTGAAGGTCTTCTGAAGTCCGAACAAATCATCTTTGTCTGGTTCACCAGGCTCACTTGATAACACCGACTAAGTACAACTTAGGTGGTAACAACAAGAACACTTACCTTGTAGTTGGAAAAGTAAATCAAAAGGTTTTTGAAAAGTTAACAATAACTTTCATAAATGCTTTGAGTCTAAGAATGATGGATTTTCATTTGTATGAATTCTACTTACAAGTTTTATCTCCAATTTTTGGTAAAATTTATCTTTATGTTGGTTGTCAAATACTATCTAATATTTAATAAAACCTTTTTTTTAAATGCAATGAAAGGATTATCTAAATGTTGTAAGATGATATTTTAATGCAACACATACATGAGACTATTTATATTGTTCTCAAAGCTTTGAATGGTTTATATTTTCCATCTTCTTTACTCTAAAAACACATCATTGATAATTCAAAGTTTGCCTTAGATTTCTTACTATTATATTTTCTATTCTAAATTTCTTAAAAATATTCTTAAAATATTTCATATAATTCAAATTAGTCATTCATATTTCTATAGAATCTTGAATAACTTTTAATACAAAATAAATCAATTGATATTTAGTTCAATTTTTTCATTATATATTTTATGATTTTCTCAATAATATCCCAATGTGTATAGATATTCCAGTAAACTCATCTATTGAAACAATTGATCCAAAAACATTAAAAAATAGCGCATGTATAAATATATAGATTTAGATTGTACCATTAGGCATTATAATTGCACTTGTTCATTGAAAATGCATTTGCATAAACCTTTTTTAATCTGTTTACAGATGTCTCATAAAAACAACAAACTAACTTCTTAGCTCCAGACGTTCATTATTGTCATGCTCCATATTCAAAGGCTTTCCAAAGATTGAATCTAATCTTGCACACTAATCTATCAACCAGCATTGCAAGATTCCCTCTATGTTGCAGCAACTATTGTTATCAAGCTTCAAACGTGTTTCAAAATTACATACGATAGAAAGTTTAGTACACAACATTGATTTCTATAAACAATATTGTCAATCTTAACAAAGCATTTCTAGCATAGCTAGATTACCAAGAGTCGCATTTCAAAACTGTTATGCTCTGCATCTTACATCCTCCCGTTTCGCCATTTCCAAGGTCCTCTGCTCTGCCTCTCGTCTCCCTCCTGCTCTGTTTTTCAGCTCCCTCCTGCATGACATTTCGGTGGCCTCCCTGCACCTGCTCGGCATTCGACAATCAGCAAGAGAAAACCAAGAACGGTGTTCAGCCCATGGAATTGGACGAGTAATACTCTGCAACGACCAAGAACTCTTCCGCTCGATTCGTCAACTCGGTCTGCAACACCAACAAACTCCTTTGTCCAGTAATTCTGCTATGAATTTCATTTTCATTACATAATTAAATTTATACTCATTACATTCATTTTCGTTACATAAATAAATAATTGCTTATTAATCAAGTGGACTAGTGATATTCTGCACTAAAATTCAATTCTGCTCCAACTATAATAACATTTTTAACTTTTCAACAATTTTGCTGCAACTATAATGACATTTTTCATATCGTAGATAAGGTAAATACGTTGATTCTAGAGATCTTACTCATCGAAATCTTGACCAGACAACACTAAAAGTTAAACATGACATGTTCAACTTTGAAAACATATTGCAAAGCGACAAGAATGAAAAGATTCTTGAAAAAAACAAGAAAAACGTGTCCTATCCTCTGCCCCACCGTCAACTTCATCACCTTGAAGCAGGCAGGACAGATAGGCATATAAAATAAAATCAGTGTTTCCACAAATTAAAGAAAAGGCCTTCAAAACATAACCTGCAGTTGACCAAAGAAGCCCTGCGTAGTTGAAAGGCAATAAGACTATTTGAGACGCCTGTGATTGAGTGAACAAACTTGTTGGATATGAGCAGTCATCGACTTTCTCACAACTCTTCTGCCAACCCCATTCTTCATTAAATACCTTGTGTTTTACTTTTCTTTGAATTCCCAATTTTTCAGAACTCGAATTTAGATTGAGACGTGCATTTCTGAATGCACTTGGTAATTCATTTCTAATGGGTGATATTCAGATCGGTGGTATCCAGGAAAGCCACAGCAGATTGCAAGAAGGTATGTCTGTTTAATCTTTCAGAATGATTTTATATTCGATTCAACTGTCTATCTGCAAGAACTTTCTCATTCATCCCTCACACTAATATTCTGTTGTAATATAATGTGACTGATATTGAGAGAATGGAACT
Organism: Pseudotsuga menziesii; assembly: GCA_001517045.1. NCBI lineage: Eukaryota > Viridiplantae > Streptophyta > Pinopsida > Pinales > Pinaceae > Pseudotsuga > Pseudotsuga menziesii. The sequence continues at coordinate 6,165 of LPNX010929024.1, read as the reverse complement.
TCAGGACCTGATTTGATCCCTGATGCAGAGGAAGGAAGAGGCCCCAGTGGAGGGATATTTGCAGGAAAAAAAAAGATCCACTGGCTGCTTGTGATATTCAGCACTTCCTCACTGATTGTGGGTCAAGCTACTGCTATGCTTCTTAACAGGTATTATTTTGATGATGGTGGTAACAGCAGATGGATTTCAACCCTTGTGCAGTCGGTAGGATGTCCTATTCTTTTCATTCCTTTGTTACTTTATCAAG
>LPNX010928978.1:544628-598259 GCA_001517045.1 Pseudotsuga menziesii | reverse complement strand
GACCGCAAGCCGGACGGATTCCCTATTCCAAACAGTCAGTGGGCTAGTTGGGAACGCTGATTGGGGAGAATCCCTTACTGTTTCCGCCTGCGAATTTCCAGGCATCAACACAATGTCATATACAAAATCATCTCAAAAGTGATAACCAATAGATTAAAGCCACTTATCCCAATCTTGATTAGTCTAGAGCAGTCGGGGTTTGTTGAAGGCAGAAAAATCTTGGATGGGATCATCTTGGTCCACGAAACCATCCATTCTCTGAAAACCACCAAAAATTCGGGCATGCTGGTAAAACTAGGCATAGCCAAAGCATATGATAAGCTAAGTTGGCAATACATGAGAGACATGTTAGGGGCCTTTGGTTTCGGAAGAGAGTGGATAGAGTAGACCATGAACATGGTTACTTCTACCTTCTACTCAATCTTGCTGAATGGCTCATCCGCCCGAATTATGAATCCGACCTGGGGCATATGCCAGGGGTACCCCCTCTATCCATTCATCTTCATCATAATGGCAGAAGGGCTCAGTAGAATAATTCAAGACCAAACTTCCAGAAGGGAAGTTAGGGGGTTAAATCTCCATAGGGGAATGGGCATTCAAACTCGCCAGCAATTCATGGATGACACCATGTTAATAGAGCACCCTTCAATCCAAGAAGCACGAGCTTTCAAGAGAAGTCTGGCATTGTTTGCTAAGGCATCAGGGCTGGAAGTCAACGCGAAAAAATATCAGGTTTTCTTCTTCAATACCCCGAAGGTTACCCAGAGGAACATATTGTGGATTATAGGATTCGCAAGAGGCTCTTTCCCATCAAGATACCTGGGAGCACCGCTAGCAAAAGGGACCATCAGGAAGGTATCATGGCAGGATATGATTGACATAATCAGGAGGAAGCTTACAGGTTGGACTCTGAGACCTCTAAACCTCCCAAGTAGATTGGCCTTAGTCAAAGCAGTCCTGTAGACGATGTGGATCTATCCTTTTCGGTTTTGTCAGCGCCGAAGGCTGTCATAAAGGAAATTTGCAGTCTTCAAAGGGCATTTATTTTGGGGGGGCAGGGAAGAAAAACCTAAATTTTCCCTGGTTGGGTGGGATAAAATTTGCCAGCCCAAGGATAAGGGGGGTTTGGGTATCAGGGACCCAGAAGTGGTGAGTAGGATTCAAGGCGCAAAAAATTGGTGGAGGTGGTGTAATCAAATTTCAGAACCATGGACCAGATTATGGCATGTGAAGTATGCACAAGAAAAGTTAATTTGCAACCTCGTCAGATTCAATGAAGAGAAAGTTGGGTTGCACACATGGATGAAGGCCTAGAGTAATAAGAAATTGGTGCAAGACCACAATTTTGGGGAAATTAGAGATGGACGGGCGAAAAACTTTTGGGAATATTCATGCAATCAGTGTCCAAAATTAGGGGAAGATCCCAGATGGCAAGACATAAGGGAAAGCATAATAAGAGAAGGAAAAACCAAAGTATGGCAATACTGAGCGGAAACTAACACCATAAGTGATTATAGGAAATGACAGGAGCAGGAGTGGTGGGAAAGGATAACAGTCAATGAAGAGACTCAAGCCCTCGTGGACGTTCTCAAGGAGTAATGTATCCTTAGGTAGGAAGGGTCGGACAAGCTCAGATGAGGGTAGTTGCCAAAGGGAGTCTTTAGCATCAAGGAGGCCTACAACATCAAGACTAGAGGAGGGGAAGAGAGGGAGGAAATATGGAGGAAGGTATGGAATATGAACCCATGGCAAAAACTGACCACCTTCAACTGGTAGGTTTAAAAAATAAGAATCTTGACAGGGGATAATCTCAGGAAAATGGGGATATACAACCCTTCACAATGCCCATTATGCCTTAGTGAAGACGAGAGCTTGAATAATCTCTTAGATGGATGCCCCTTCTCCTCATCCCTCTGGGATCGGGAAGCGATGATATTTCACAGAAGTGATAGAGCCAGGGGATAGCCAGATCAAACCCTTAAATAATGGAATTTGAAAGCCTTCAAAACCCCGATCCTTGGCATGATATGAATGATGTTCCCAGGGATGTTGTTATGGGTGTCATGGAAGGAGAGAAACAGTCGCATATTCAGGGACAAGAAATCCAATGAGGAGGAATTCTGGAAGAGGTTAGTTCATAACCTTCAAGAGACGGTTTGAAATAAACAATGGGGAGAGAGCAATAAGGATTTCACGGAGATGGAAGATTGTGTAGCTGCAGGATGGGGGGTAGACAGGAACGACCTAGAGGGGCATCAAAAAAGAAAAGAAAAAGGAAAAAAAATGGTCTCCTCCACAGTTAGGATTGTTCAAGCTAAATTTTGATGGAACGTCAATGGGAAACCCAGGCTCAGCTGGATATGGGGGCGTGTGCAAGGATGCATTAGGGGCTATCCTGAAAATATACCATGGTGCCATCATGTTTGATACAAACAACTCCGCTGAGCTCGACGGTATTATACAGGGCCTTGGGATGGTTTCCAGAGAAGGATGGTTTCCGGTAACTATTGAGAGAGATTCCGGAATCATCATCCAGATGGCGAAAAAACTATCCACATGACAGAAAGTGAAAAAGTCACCACCAACTGGCGTCTTCTGAGTAGATTGGAAACTTTGAGCTGTCTCATATCCACATGCTCTGCCTCGTCATTTGGCCATGTCAGGAGGGAGGCCAACAAGGTGGCCGACCTTATGGCCAATGTAGGGGTCGAAGGAGGTCAGGACCTCAAAGAGGGAATGTTGCAAGAACTTGAGGGAGAAGTGTGGGTAGACCAATGCCGACATCTGGTGAGTGTGGATCATGTGACGATGGGACATGTAAGAGGGAATATATAGGTGACACATAGCCATGGCATCTGGCATCAAAGGAATGCGACAGATGTGTCGATCAACCCACAATAATCATAGAACAAGGACGGGGAAGGAACTACCCACTTTCTCATAGGATACAAAAAAGTACGGTCACCAGCGGAATGAGAGATTTGGGAAGGATATGTCTCAGTCCCCACACCAGGCGATAAAGATATCCATCATGCAGAATACTGGGTACAATACTAAAGGCAGAGGAAGAAAGGACGGGACTGGAGGCATAAGGCACTAATCGGTTATGGTAATTATGGGCTTATATGCTACAATACAGAGCGACAAATGAGGCTTAGCAAAACCCATTCCTCGCATCCTTGTTATAGAGTTTGCTATTAATATCGGCGAGCATGCTTTGCATACAAAAAGAACAAGGTCTGATATCATAGTTCCGCCTATTCCTTCTAGATATTTCCTTCATTACGCAAAGATGGCACCAAAGAAGCAAGGTAGCACAGGTGTTGTTCTGGCCTCCGGGTCTAGGGGTCGTGGAGGTAAGGGGTTTTCCAGTAGCGAAGTGGGAGGATCTGGGGGAAGAATTACCTGGGCGCAATCCCAGGCCAGAGCAGCAACCACTTTCTTCCGTGACTGAATCCATGTGATGGTCTGTGACGAAATTGATGCTATCGAAAATAAGTTAGGGGAAGAGGTCTAAACAATCCCCATGGAGGAAATTTGCTCAGAAGTGGAAGAGTACATGATGGACCCGGGCACCACTACGGGGAGGACTTCGGCTTACGATAGGATGTTGATGGTGTATTAGGTCATGAAAAACCTCATGGCTCATGTAGCCATGGATGGTGAGGGGAAGCGTGATGGAGACCAAGAGCCAGTTCAAGCTTGGAAGGAGCATCATCGGGATTGTCACCTGATGCATCAGAAGATGGACCTAATGGCTAACAAGATGGGTTTGAAATTTTACAACCCCAATATGCAATCAGATGTAGTTGGTCATACTAGCCATAACTGGAGCCAAAGTAGGCAGATGGAGAAGGAAGTGGCTCTGAAGGGGCATAAGGATGCGTGGAAGGGAAAACGCGTAGAGGAAGGTAGCAAAGGTGTCGAGGCTCATGGATAGGGTCCTGTATGAAGTGGTGCTGATAAGAGTACTTTCTAGTGTTTATCCGCATTTCTAAGGTCTTTTAGTTTTTAGTTGTGATTTAGAAGTTTAGATCAGTGGAAGAGAGGACAAAAACCATTTTTTGGAGTCCCTCCCAATGTAGTTTGGATACAGATGGATGTTTTGTTTTGTATAAGTGCATGGTGAACCTTGAACTATCTAAGAGCGACATGTAATATGTTTCTATTATCAATATAGTCCTTTTTATTTACAAAAAAAAGTTGAGTTTCATTGTATCATGATGCAATTTTAATATCTTATAAAGCAAATTTCAACCTTTGTTAGTTGCTTTCATTATCATGAGCCTTTGCATTTCTTTAATCCTATGGGTCAGAGTAGGGTTTGTCTCAAATCGTAAGGCTAAGAGAGAAATTGATAAGATGACTTTGTGGGTTTGTTAGTTTAGCAAATACCTATTTCACATGTCTAAGCCTATACTACCATGTATGTGGTTATATGTTGATGGCTTAGTCTTACTCCCTAATGGCCCCAACCACTCCATTGCCTTAAGCACAAATAGGGTCTAGAGACAATAATGTTATTGAAGGTAGATGGAATCACATATTGTGTGGTGGAAAGGACAATGAGCCTCAAAGGTCCTTGTTACAAAAGATTATAGCAATAGGTGTATCTAGTAGGTCTTAGGTCCCTTGGTTGACAAGTGAGTGAACACCGATGCATAATGCTTACCATACGAGGAGGAGATTCCAGTGTCCATTCCCTGCTTCCATTGCTCAACGATTAGTTGGATGATTTGGTTGATGACTAGTAGAAGAGGCCAAGGCCCATTAGTTTGTACAACTCCCTTATCCCATGGTGTGTTAGAAAAGTTTTAGACCCTTGCAGTGCACTCGAAGGCCTTAAGGAGAATCAGGTAGAAGAGATGCACGACATTGAAAGATCCCAATGAAAGTTAACTCATGAAATATGTAGGGTCTAATTAATCTTCACAAAAACATATAATTACTTTGATTTGTGGAGTAAGCAATTTATGTTTGCAAGGTGCTTAAATTATTGGGTTTATGTTGCGTATGACCTTATCTATTATTTGGTAAGGTGCTACTTATTATTTGTCTAGTCATGATGATGGGAGGGGTGGAGTTATCACCCTCGTGTCTCCTTGGTTAGCTTATGTTGCAGTTGGGTGGGGCATAGCCCCCACTCATAGTCTAGATTGGATACTTCTAAGTTTATATGGTTATTTGTTGGGTTTGGTTAACATATATGCTTCTAATTATGCAATAAAGAGAGTAAACTTTCGGAGATGAATGGTGGATAAATTACAAAGGCTTCATTGTTAGTTTGTGGACATTTTAATATGGTGTAATATCAAAAGGACAAGGAAGATTCCTTGATAGTGTGAAATCCTCCTAAAGAGAAAGAATCACAGGTAACGACCCAATATATTCTAGCACCATGAGTATGTGGAGTTTTCATTTACCTGGAACAATTTTCGGAAAGGTTACATAGTATTCATCAAAGGCTTTTCAAAATCATGCTTTCTAAACATAACTCCTTTGACCTCTAAGTGGAAAGTTGGTTTATGTAGATAGGACAACCACTCTATTAGAGAGTTGGCCTATTTGTTCACTTTATCTAGGGTGTCAACAAGATGTACATGGACAGAACGTGAATTGTTGTCAATGTTTCAAATTTTCGAAATTAGAGTTGTATGGTGTATATAAAAATCATTTGGAATTTATTGCCCAAGTCTTGAAGTGAACAAGGTTGGACTATCTAGCAAAAATGAATTATCTTTAATACGGTGGCCTTTCGTAGGGGCTATGGTCAACAAACAACAATGGTCTCCTATAACCAAAGAAGGATCATCTGAGAGCAAATTGAGGTTATTTGTCTAGGCCTACTCTCACAACCGATGTAGAATAGGATGGGAAGAGTTGCCACCCTTTCATCTCCTCAATTGGATTATTTAAATTTAGATGGTTTTTTGGGGGGGTTGACCAACATACATGCTTCTAACAATGCAATTGAGAGAGCAACATTTTGGAAGTTTATTGCTAATACGTTATGAGAGGCCTAATGGTTTCCTTATGGATCTTTTATATGGTAAAAAATAGGAGAACAAGGAAGGCTCCTTAGTAATATGAATTCCTCCTAGAGAAAGAAGCTCGAGAATGCCACTAATCTTGACTAAGGCTTTATGACCCTAGTGGGATCTAGCACCATGACTATTTGGAGTTTGTGGTTTACTTGGAACAATTGTTGAAAAGGTCAGTTAAGATTTTAAAAGGCATGACAAAACCATGACTTCTAAACAAAACTCCTTTCACTTTGAATCCTCTAGTGGAAGGTTGGTTTGTGTAGATGAGATGTCCACTTTTCCAAATCAACAACCTATTTGGTTCACTTTATCATGGAGTGTTGAAAAAATGCACATGCAAAATGTGTGATTCATTATGAATGTTCCACACCTTTAGGACTATAGATATATAGCATGCATAAAAACCATTGGGATATATCACCTAGGCCTCAAGATGAAGAGGGGTAGATTATATTTTGGGAAAATCTTAAAGATGGTGTCCTTTCTTGAAGTCTATAGTTGGTATAACGATAATCCAAAGTAATAAAATAGGGTCATTTAAGAAGAATATGAGGTTACTTCTTAGGGCCTTCAACGTAGTGATTTTAATGAAGATAAACTAGTTTGGGTGGCCAAACTTTATCACCTTAACTCATTGGATGAAGTCCATTGAGCCAAAGGTACACAACTCCACACCCATTTGCACTAGATGAACATAGGGAGCAAACCGGTTAAGGAAATTTTCAAAGTTGCGGGAATCACAAAAGCAAAAAAAAAACGTTTGCTACTAAAAAAAAGGACAAACATGCGATTGATTAGGGGTTGATTAAACACGAGTTTGTTAGCCATTGCAAAATCATTTTCAAGTCACAAGTCCTTGGTGTAGAATGTAAGGTAGGCATGCAATGATGCCTCAACATGGTCCTTATTAGGCTCATAAAGGAGTATAGGCATGTGTGTGACCACGCCTTTTCCTTATATGAACTAAGGATCACCCTTTACAACGTGGGGTGAATCTGTTGACTGTGAGAAAAAGAGGAAAGCATTCACTAGTAGGTAAAATTTTTGATATTGTGCCTTTCATTGAACTATCGGTGAAAGAGACAAATGACCTATATTGCCTTTGTTCAATGTTTAAGACTAGTTTTGAAAATCAGATGTTGTTGTTTTAACTTTGTGGGAGGATATAGCTAGCCGCCAAAATCTACCACTGACTTAAAAATGGTCATATACTTCGAACTCATTTTACAAGCATTGCCCATGTATTTTTTATGATTAACACAACCAAAAATGTTTGATCAATGGCAACTCAACCAAACACGTAGAGCTCAAAATAAGCTAACACCCCAAATGGAGTTCACATGTGAAAGTTGTAGCTTGGGGAAGTTGATATCTAACCTCTCAAGGCCTGCATTGCTTTTTCCACCTCATCTCCTAGGGTTAGGGTTTCCAACATCAAAATGTATTTCCTTCTTCCATCACAACTGGATTTACCAGCCATCCACATCATTGAACGGAAACATCGTATAACAATAACTTATACATACTTAGGTGAAATCAATGCAACAATAAAACATACATTATGGCTGAGCATATACAATAAAATGCAATTCACGTTATCTACACTTATAATTTATGCAATGGTAAAATTAAGGTACTTATAGAAAATAATGCAACAATATGAATAACAATAAGATAATTTAACACACAAATACAAGCATCTCACTAGACCATTCCAAACTTGACCTAGCACACTGCCTCTTGGTTAATTCCTCGTTATATTCAAATACTATCTAACAAATATGTACAATAGAGATGAATAACATACAACAAGAATAAATACTTATCTTTTCTACAAAATTCACCACCAACTGATTGAAAGTGAATGTTTTTCATGATGGGGCTCAGTGACTTTCTTCATGATGCGCACATGGACGGGTAATTGCTTACTTGGAGGATTCCTTGCGTTGGAGGAGGAACATTAGGCATTATACATGAGGGTATTAAGCCCTAAATGGCATGGGCACACTTGGTTTCTTGCATGGAGGCTAGTACTTGACTCAAGGCTGATTGGGTTCAGGGAATGATGATGTAGGTGGGATGGATATGAAAGGGAACATGGCTTTAGAGGAATGTTGGGATCTTGGAAAATTATGGAGGAGGAGCATTGGACACATCTCATGGATCATTGATGCCTTGGAGCCTTACCTATTAGATGCATTTACCTTGGATCTTGACACATGCTACTTAGAGAGGGTGTGATCCACTTGTGAGCCTACTTGTATAGGTTTGGGCCCACTTTATAATTGTTGACCTCCCTTGCCTCTCATATAAATAGAGGAAGGAGAGATTCATTTCATCAAATTCACTCATCACTCACTTGTATTAGAGATGCGAGGAGTGGAGCATGTTGGTCTCTCTCTCTCTCTCTCTCTCTCTCCTTATACTCTTTGTCTCATAATGCCAGGGTTTTGACAAATGTTCAAGGGATATTCAAGGGTTATGGTTTCACCATAAGGAGGCAACAAAATTAATGTTTACAATAAACCATAGAGGGTAAATATTCATTGTTCTTATTACTTTTAAGAAAGAAGAAGGCTAGGGTTTTGTGGCATTTGGAAACCATAGTACCATTTATTATGCTTGATTGAGGATGAGAATAGAAGGAGACATTTTTAACACTTGTGGGATGCAAGTGTTGAAAATAAGGAGGACATGCCAATGTTAATGCTAGTTTGTTATGGATATTTAATGATGGATACTATTTGCTTGGTTTTCATGATCCAGGTGGATGTTGGTGTCCACCCAGCTGCTCCACCGAGATACAAAAACTCTCCATCTTCTTGGTAATCTTAACTCCCAGTAAGAAGAGCATCACAACAAAGGCCACTACTAAGCTCTTCTTTGAGTGTGTTTGGGTTCATTTTGGCCTCCATGAACCATTATTTTAGATCGAGACCGTAGGTTCCTAACTACCCTCTAGTATAGCCTATGGTTGATGATGGACACCAAGCTAACGAAATTGATTGCCTTCCACCCACAAACTGATGGGTAGAAAGAGGTGGTCAAGAGGGTGATTATGCGTATCCTGAGAATGTACAACTCCAAACATCCCCGCACTTGGGATGAGAGCCTTCCTTATGCTCAACATAGCTACAATAGAGCCCTTCACAACTTTGTTAGCCATATTCATTTTGAGGTATGATTGGCGTTCCAACCATTAGACCCTATTTATGTAACACTACCCATTGCATAGACACAGAAAGAGTCCTCCTATGCTCAAATTGAGTCTGAACGATAATCTAAATGAGTAAAGGTGCAGGTCTAAGTCTCTGCCACCTTTCTCAATACAATCTGATCACACAATCAGTTTCTACAATAAGCTCTATTCATTAATGCATATTTGAGTCTCTACAACAACTTGTGGTGCTTACAAACATAAAAATGATAAGCATTGCGATCATTTACTATATTAAAAGCTTAGTACAACACTATTTTGCATGTCTATAACAAGTACACATGACAATGTTTGTTTTCAAAAGAATAGATCAAAATGATGTCTTCATATGTATTAGTTTATGCCATTTCTATTTATTATCTATCTATTTGTTTCCAGAAGCTATGCGACACATTCCCTTGAAAAAACATTAAAACCATAAATACTGCATGAATTTATTTCTTCACATTTCACAACTCATATTAAAAGGAAGTGCAACTCACCATATGAGGTCGTTATCTCCAAGTCGTAACTCAGTTGAGAGGTGAGAGGTCTCCATGACTCATGTGCGAGAATGCAACACACAAGTATCCACTATTGGAGTATCTTCAACATAGCTCTTCAACAGAGTGGAGCCGCAGCTCCTCGACACTGTGTGATCACAACTCTTTGAACAAAGCATGATTATATCTCTTGAACAAAGTTTGGTCGTAGCTTCTAAACAAATTGGGTTGCAGCTCTTGAACAAAGTGTGGTTGCAGCTTGAACAAATTGGGTCACAACTCTTAAATAAATTGGCTCACAACTGTTAAACAAATTGGGTCACAACTCTAACAAATTGGATGTATTCACATGGAGGTCGCTGCTCAATGTCGAGGTCGTAGCTCAAACATGGAGGTCACATCAACTCAAAAATGAAGGATACAATTCTAAAATGGAGCACAGATCAGCCTAACATTCAACCACATAGAGAGAGAGCTTCATTAAAAAAATAGGGATTTGGAGAAAACATCCACAGTCACCACACCATAGGCTTCAAGAGAAGAGCAAAAATCTCTAGATCTGGATAAATATCACTCAAACTTCACACAACCATCAACGCTCAAATTGAGAACAAACACCACCACATGCTAAAAAAACACAGACTTCAAAATTCAACACCACCGCAAATGTGCATATGTATTGTCTACACGTCACCGTAATTCCTTGCATAAACTATTCATATGTATGCACATTCTGACCTATCTGACCCCTCTCCAACAAGAGAGAACAATCTTCACACAAAAACACAACAGTGAGAGAGCCTCGATACTCACCAACACAAAGATTTATTCACCACTATTTCTTTGTCACAATGAGAGCTATCAACATTCACCAATGGGCACACTATTCATGAGTAGTCATACACTTGAATAGAGAGAGCCATCGTGGAACGACTAAGGGGTTCATTCAAAATTAGGGTTCATGGAGAGAAATACAGATGGAGGAATTGACACCAATAGCAATGGAACACTGCAGAGAGGATAAATGTGCAAGAGAATATAACCGAGGATGGTAGAATGATGCTTAATGCTAGTTTTGGAATACACAACAATAGGATTTATGGGGCATGCTCTGATACCACTTGACAATAAAGAACTCTCGAATCCATCTTCTTCATTAGTTATGATGTTTCTTTATACAATGTGCAAATGTCTCTTGGACTTCAAATTCCAAGAGATCTATTGGAGTCTGCATGACTCATATTCTTCCCCTTATTAAATTGACATTTGCATTATTTATAACTTGCATGGAATCATAATCCCAAAGGATTATATTTCCAACAATAAGGTTGAAATCGTTCAATGTTTAATATATAACTTGAATATAAGAACATATTTTCGACTATAATATTTGCTATAACAAGGTTATTTTGAGATCTAGTATATGCTTGGAAAAATATGTCCTTAAAGGGTTTGATAAACCTATGAAAGAAAAATAATACAAAAAGAATAACAATGATGCACACATAGTACACATGGATTTACATTGGAAATCCTTAAATAGGAAAACCGAACTAATTAAAATTTGCACCTCTCTCTATATAATGATAATAACTTCACCATTCACAATACAATATTTAGGTATTATGCACCATCCAAAGCTTTACTCCATTAACCATGATTAGATTACAATCATAATTCCTCAACTAAAATCAATTTACAATGGGTCAAAAAACCATTATATGAAAAAACAAAAAATGGATTGAAAATTTTCTTTTGAACTCTCTGCCCCCAAACCCCTTTTGCGTTGGGATGAGACCAAGTCCACCTACAAAGAGTACAAAAGATATCCCATATTCTCTCATTTTTTGTATTCTTTGCATAATAGGGATTGAGTGCAAAACATTCATATAATCAACTACTAAGGGGAACTATGCCCATTATTTTTCTACACCAAGATAACTTCTCGATACTAGTTGATTATTAATAAGTCTATGACATTATTCAAGGTATCGACCTTCGCCAACAACATTCTATTGTGTTGAACCGTGTCTCTAACAAAATGATACTTTACATCAACATGCTTTATCTTGGAATGACAAATAGATTATTTGCTGAAAAAATCGCTTGAGCTCTCATAACCTATCATCACTACTTTCCAAACAACTTTCTTACTTACATGAGTAGTTGCATTGTATTGAGCTTCTATAATTGACACTACAACTACAACCCACCTCTTTCTCATCCAAGTGATTACTCCACCAAATAGGTTAAAAACATAACCACATCTAGATCTTATGCAATCAATATCTCTAGCCAATCTACATCAACAAAGCTACGTATATCCATCTTTTTGTGAGGACTTGTCTTCCTTTGTAGAAAAATACATAATTTCAAGTGCCACGCAAATACCTAAAGATCCTCTTTATAGTTGTCCAGTGTTATTTCCCTAGTTTACACATGTACCTGCTCAAAACTCCCACAACATGGGTAGTCTTTGGTTTAGTACAAGCCATGGAACGCCTCAAATTTCCAACAATACTTTCATATGGACCATGGGATGTGTACTCTAAATCTCCTTAAAAATCAAGACATTGATTCGTAGATAAGCTTACACCTACAATAATAGAGGCTTTTACCAATTTCATTCCTACCTATTAAACCTTTGCAACATTGTCTCAACTTATTTCATTTGATTCAAGTAGTGTTTCCTGTTTTCCCAATATATTTTAATTTCCATGCCCAAAATAAAATTTACAACAACAAGATTTTTCATTTCATATTCAAAAGAAAACTAAGCTTTGACATCCTTGATGATTTCCTTGTTGTTTTGAATCAATGACATATCATCAACATACAAGACCACACAAATAAAATGATCACCAACTTTCGTAGAATACATATAGTGATCCACTTTGTTTCTTGAAAAACCAAGTCCCAATATATAAGAATCAAACTTTAGACACCACATTTTTAGATATTGTTTTAACCCACATAGGGACTTCATAAGTTTGCAAACCAATTCATTCTTTACCCTCACTACAAACCTTCTAATTGTTTCATGTAGGTTCCTTCTTCAAGATCCTCATTAGGAACGCTATCTTCACACCCATTTGCTCTACTTCAAGTTAAAATGTAGTAGCTATATGAAAACGAAATCTAATAGAAGTTAATTAACATAAGGAGAAAAAACTCTCACCAAAACCGGTTCCCCTACACTTGAGAATATCCCTTTGCTACTAGGTGAGCCTTGTACTTATCTACATTGCCTTCTCCATTCTACTTCTTCTTAAAAACCCATTTTCTACCAATAGGTTTTTTATAGCCAACAACTCAAATAGACCCGAAGCATAAGGCATATATTTCTTCAACCACGACCTTCTTCTAGAGTTTCCCATCATCTGAATCCACTACCTCCCAAGCAATTATAGGATCGTCATTAGTAAGAACTAGAACAAAATCAGACAAGTGGGGTATACCTTTCTGGTTGCCTTCTTTCTGTTGGAAAACGTTTTCATTGGTGTCAAACATGGTGTCATTGATGTGAAAAGAATGAAGAGATATGTGGTGTCAAGGTGATAATGATTATGTGGTTGTAGTAGAGATAAATTGTGGGAATGTATAATGAAGCCTTGAATCCCCTAAAGAAGAACCTAAGGAATCCCTTAATCACAACTGTATATAAATCCAAAGCAGTCCCCTTATGGCATAACAATTGTGCATGGCCCTCATGGGAAGACACTTTGAGCTATACATAAGTGGCACCAATCCCCTAGAGAATCCCCTAATGATCATGATGATGTGGATCATAAAGGAGTCCCTAAAGTATTCTGCAAAAGTGTGAAGAATTTCCTAAATAAATGATGTTAGGTCACGTGACCATGATGATAATAAGTGTAAGAAAGTTCGTAAAGGTGTTCCTAAGCAATGTCATTAAAAAATGTGAAGAAATTTCTAAAATAGTGGTGTTGGGTCACATGACCATGTGGGTGGGGTCACATAAACCATGTTGGAAAAGGCCGTAGAGAGCCCCTAAGGATGGTGCAAAGCATATTGGGATGAACTATGAAAGATATCCCAAAATCATGATGATGGGTCCACATAACCCTAAAAGTAGTGGTGTTGGGTCTACATGACTAGAAGGATTGGTCCACATGACCATGAGAAGTAGCCCCTGAAGTAATAAGGATTGGTCCACAAGACAATGTCCAAATAAAAGGTGAAGAAACCCATAAACAATGGTGTTTGGTCCACTTGCCCATGAGTTTGGGGTTACATGACCCATGGTGGAGAAGGCCCCAAAGAGTCCCCAAAATTGGTCCGTAGCAAGTTGTTGTGAATCTTAAAGTATCCCCAAAATAATAATGCTTGGTCCACATGACCCCAAAAGTTGTGGTACTTTGGCCCATTAAACCACATGAAGTGGAAAGGATCCTCGCAAGAAATAATGGTGTATCCACCAAGTATGATGATGTGTTCAAGCCCTAAGGCCTCCTTTGGAGAAGATACATAATGATATTGAATTTTTGGCATGAAGTGTCATGATGGGTTCTTGAGGTGGGGTACTAACTCTTGAAACCCCCTTAAAATATGGAGATCCACAAATTAAGGATGAGTTTAAGGAGATACTAAAAGAATATACTAGATCATGATGAAGTGTATAAATAAAAGACCAAATATTTCATTTGATCATCAATCAAGTCTCTCTTTCTCTTGCGCATCTTTGGGAAAAAAGTGAGAAACTTTTTTGGAGGAGCAATTTATGAGCATCTTTGGGGAGTCAGAAAAAATGATGTAACTTTCTCATATGGTATTGAAATTACCATATAGCTTTAGTGGATTGTTAAACAATATATACATGAGTCAATTTGCATTCACACTCATGGTTATCATGTTTTAAATGTAAATGTTTATAACGTTATACTTTAATGTGTATAAATCTTATTTTTATGTAATAAAAGTAACATAATTTTTTATTATTTTTATTATTATCTTAAATTAGAAGTATACATAATAATTTTCTTCATTTTAACAATACAACAATAAACCATATATATATATATATATAATTAACTAAAAATAAATATAAAATTATAAAAAATAAATAAATAATATATTAAATTAAATCTCTATTACATTTCAATGAATGCTTTATATTGTTTAACATCAGTGCTCTGTTGGTGGGGCTAGATGGATTTCATTCCATCTACCTGGGCTCAATTTCATTGAGACATATTATAGCTTCGATGTCTGGTTGACGGTTTGCTCTCGACCTACCGTCTACAAAATGTGAGGAAACTTGTTGAGATTTCTTGTGCGTGTGTGAGCTTTCCTTGATTCCTTCAAAATAATAGGAAAGTGTTTTTTCCACTGAAAAAAAAAATTGAATGATTTATATTGGTTTATTTGTTATGAGATATTTTAATAAAATGTTACAATGCTAAATATTTATATAAGTTTTAAACCATGCTCCATGGTTAGTAAAATGTTTTATGATATTTCTTGTCTAACATTTTGATTATTTTATGATATTTCTTGTGTGACATTTTGATTAGGGTTTTAAAATATCATACTTGACATATGATATGCATATAGTCTTCTCAAATATTTTATTTTTATGTTAATTTAGTAGGCATTTTGATTGAGATTTTAAAATATCATACTTGACGTATGGTATGCATATAGTCTTTTCAAATATTTTAAAGATCGATAGGAGTGGTGGTTTACTACTTAGAAAAATCTATGAATATGTATATCCATATATGTTTCATAA
The DNA here is from genome assembly GCA_001517045.1 of Pseudotsuga menziesii. Taxonomy (NCBI): domain Eukaryota; kingdom Viridiplantae; phylum Streptophyta; class Pinopsida; order Pinales; family Pinaceae; genus Pseudotsuga; species Pseudotsuga menziesii. The sequence continues at coordinate 582,764 of LPNX010928978.1, read as the reverse complement.
TAATTTGATATATATTTTTTTATTGAAAAGTTTGTTAGGATATATATATATATATTCTAAAATTTTTAATAGAATATTTATTTGTTATAATTGTTAGAAGTTTTTATTTTTATTTTACACTTTTACATCGAAAGTAATTGAAATATTTTACAATTTAGTATGTGAGATTTATGTAACATTACTTGACGTGACACAAAAAAATGTTAACCTTATTATCCGAATTTAAAATAATTCTATATTGAGATATCATAAAAACAACAATAAATTTAAAAAAAAACTATTATAAAATAAACAATTTTACAAAATAAACATTTTTTTTATTATTAATAAAATTAGAAATAACCCCAAAAATATGCATTTCTAATCACAAAAATAAGTTAAAAAGTGAATTCAATAAAGTCTTAATTACTCTACAAATATGCATTTCAACTCACAAAAGTTAACAAGTTAAACAAATAAAATCATATTAATTTAGTTGTACCTAAACTACTTTTCTAAACCCCAAAAGAAAAATATATATGGTAGGTATATGGATGAGAATAAATTGTAAACATTAACAATGGGATAATTATAGTTCATATTTAAGTATATGAAATTAAAATATATTTACTTTAATTTTAGATTTATTATATGACATATTGTAAATTTAGTTTATAGATAGGATAGTTAAAGAAATTTATTTATTTATTTTTGGAATCAACAAATTCTGTTATCAAATGTGAAAAAGGATAAAATGAGGAAAATATCTATAATTAGGTGAATAATACTTTGTTTCTCATGAATGATTCAATGAAAAATATTTTAACACCAATCACTTCTCCAAATTTGCACACATATCAAGAAGATAATATTTCTTAGGTGAATAATACTTTGTTTCTCATGAATGATTCAATGAAAAATATTTTAACACCAATCACTTCTCCAAATTTGCACACATATCAAGAAGATAATATTTCTTAAACTCAATAAGTATATAAATAGATAACAAAAAAACATAATAAATCAATTATAATTTAGATTAATTTAGATTAGGCAGTCAATTCCACTCACAATTAATGAAATTGAAAGCAATCAAGACAATATTACATAATGAAGAGGAGAGATATTTATATATTAAAATGTGGTAATAACAAGACATAACAATGCATGATCTTGTTCCTTCAATTATCTATGGATCCCCATTTTCAAATCCAAACCCAAGAGCACAGCCTGGAATCCAATTGTGGAAAAAATCAAAAGGAAAATTAAAGGATGGGGGTCAATTTGGTTAAATTTGGCCAGGAAGGTTGTCTTAATAAAAGTTGTCTTGAACAACTACTTGCTTTATCAGAGCTCTCTTCTTCTAGCTCCGGCCGAAATAATAACTCAGATTGAAGGACTGGTTAGATCCTTTCTCTGGCAGGGTGGCAGTGTTGGGGGAGGCAAAAAATTTGCATTGGTAAGTTGGAAAATAATTAAATTGCCCAGATCAGAGGGCGGTCTACACATCAGAGATCTTAGAAATAAAAACTTGGCTATGGGAGCCAAGCTGCTCTGGAGCTTGCTCGCCCCCAAGCCCTCTTGGTGTAGTCGTATGCTGAAAGCCAAATACTTTAGAGGCCCGAGGCTTAGATTGCTTGATGGAGGCCACGTGACTAAGAACGACTCCTCAATTTTCAATGTTTGTAGTAAGGCGTTGCCTCAGTTTAAGATGAATTGTATTGGGTCCCGGGCAATGGGAAATCGATCAATTTGTGGCATGACAGGATCCTAGGGAAGACACCTTCTCAAAATCCACACTTGCAGCAGTGGATGGTCGCGATGGGGGTGAATACGGTCTGGGATATATCCAAATGGGAGCCCGAGGAACCAAATCGTTGGGCTGGCTGGGTATTGGCGGAGTGCCCTGAAGGTTTAGAAGCTAAGAAAACTCTGTTATTCACCCATTTGGTTGGGCTAGCACCGATAGCCAAATCCAGGAAGGACCGTCGTGGCTAGGGAAGGCAGTTTGGTAGCTACTCAACGTTAGAAGGATACCAAAGATTTGCAGCAAACTATAATGTGCCTGTAAATCTTCATATTTGGAATTATCTATGGAAATGCAGCACGCTACCGAAGATTGAAATGTTCATATGGTCACTGATGCAAGAGAGAGTGCTCACTGGCGAGAATTTGGAGAAAAGAGGGCTTGCTGGCCCATTTCGCTATCCCTTATGTGCTGAGGCCTCCGAAAATATCAGCCACTTATTTTTAAAGTGCCCCTATGCCATTTCAGTTTGGAAAGATGTGTTGAAGCGTTGGGGAGACAGAGTGCAATTGCCGGATAAAATTCAGGCCTGTTTTCTTAATTGGGAAAATTTGTATCTAGGTGAGCTGAACCAGAAAAATGGAGTAAGAGCTTGCTGGTTGAAACTCCCTAAGATAGTTTGTTGGTGCATTTGGAACCAAATAAATCATAGAATATTTCAGGAAAAGATTCAGCCAGCGTGGAAGACTGCTATCAAAGTTAATGCTTTGTTTGGGGAGGTTGTCAATATCTCAAAGATCCCCAATAATAAAGGAAACCTGATGAAAAATGAAAAAAATTGGATGCAAAGTCCTAATATCATGGCTGTAAATAATGCAGCTGCTAAAAAGTTGGAAGAATGGGATATCAGGATGGATAAATCTCAGTTCGAGAATTGGCTAAGAGAAAGGAAGATTTTTAAACTATTTTTTGACGGGGCTTCCAAAGGGAATCCGGGGAAAGCCGGGGGAGGTGGAGTCATTATTGATCCAGACGAGAAAGTCGAGATTGAATACTGCTGGAACATTGGTTATGATACTAATAATACGGCTGAGGCTTACGGGCTCTGGCAAGGTCTCAAGCCGCTGCAGAAGAAAGGAGTGGATGAGGTCATGGTTTTCGGTGACTCGAGGGTAATTATTAAGGCGTTGAATGGGGGAAGAAGGGGCAGGAATGAAAGGACAACAAGGCTAATTAATAGAATTAGGTCCAAGGCTAAAATGTTCAGGACGACTATCTTCTTTCATATTCTTAGGGCGCTAAATGTCTTGGCGGATCTTGCAGCCAATAAATCTATAGCTGTAGGTCTCAATGAACTTATTGTCAACTCGGTTGTAAGCATTGATATTCCTCCTTAGCTCTTGTGTAGGTTAATCGATTGGAGGAAGTAGAGATTGGGATGCTTATTGTAATGCGTTTTTGTTTCAACGACCTCTTTGCTGAGTTTTCAATATAACATAACCACTCTTGTTAAAAAAAACAATGCATGATCTTGTTGTCAACACCTTCATTACCCGTTGGATTCCTCCATTTACGAGTCACCTATCATCTTTGACCTCGTTAACAAATCCTCTAACGAAAGGGAAATTAATCTTTTGATGGTGATGAAACTATAAAAAACCCTTGGAAACGATCCTTTAGAAAATTCTTAAGCATGTGTGTGTTGCAGCTGGTCATGGCCCCTTCGCCCAATGTAGAACTCTTATTTACACTATGTGGAAGTGGTTTAGGTAATTGGATTTTACGATTATGTGTGTATAGGTGTACAACCTTCATGATATATGCTTATGAATGTCCATTTATTTTTGTTTGGACCATTTTGAGTTGCTTATGGGTTGCATGAAGGAATATGAAACATGAATCCAATTGGAGTCCAAAAAACCAAGGATTTGAAAGGTACCTACAAACAAAAACCAAACTATTAGATGACTTTCTTCCCCTAGTCGAGCATACCCATGCTCGAGTGGAAAATACACATGCTTGCCAAATCAAGTACATTGTGGATCCATGAAGTATATAAAATGAAATAACAAGGCCATGAAAGAATACAAAATGGATCCTTGTTAAAATGTGATTATAGCCATGAACAATACAAAGTGGATATATGTCTCAGTGTCCATTGAGAGAACAACTAGGATTATGAAGAGTACAAAATTTGTTCTCCATAAGTACTATTTTAAAATAGATAGGTAGTATTGTATAACCAAATTAGGCAGTAGCATTAAAAGAAAATGCCACCACAACCCAAGGTATTCAACCCAAATCCATTGTGAGTATGAATCTACACCATGTGAATAAACCATTTGAAGTTGAGCATGGGAGAAACCATTTGATCAATGACCATTGATGTATATTGTTGACAGATGAAAGGTAACCCACCAATTATTATAATGGGCACCAAAGTACTTAGTACATTCTAGCAAGTGCAAATATATGTGTTAACATCATTTGTAGAATTAATTGAGCAGGGGTCATACCAATATACCTACTGATGAAGGAGAAGGAACCTTTCACTGATGATGACAATCCCCAAGGTATTATAAATGCCTTTAAATATTGTTCCAGTATAAAATGAGCAAGTGTTGATAGGAAGAGATCCATTGGAAGGAGAGCGTCAAGGCATCTCTCATCAACCAACACATGAAATTATCAGGAACATGATATGATTTTAATGTCTTGTACAATAGTTGGAAAGAGTACACCACTAAGTGCATCTTCCAAATGCACCAGATGAAAATAGTACACAAAATAAAACCCTCTAAGCAACAACCAATGACGAGAATCAATATTAGAGGTGAGGCATTCCATAATTAAGGAAAATAGAATCCAAGGTACATCATAGATCCCACTATGTGATAAAGGACTTTTCATTGAACATAGTGTGATGGTCAAGCAACCAAAGGGTATTGATATCATGGAAAAACAACTCAAGAGGAACAAAAGAGCTAAATCAATATTTGCGGCTAATATGGAAGTGTTATTCCAAGATAGGTTTTAAAAGAGAGAAGATTCAAGAATTATCAAAGATCTTAATAAAGAGGTCGAGGAGTGATACAATAAGAAAGGAAATGGCTTTAAGGTGTAAGTGAACATTGGCCTAACCATTGGGAAAAGTGTTCTATAAGGGTGAAGAGTATCATGGATGTTAACCAAGAATTATAGGTTTTGAGGCCAATACCGATATTTTCCTCAAATAATACACTCTTTCCATGAACCATGACACATAGACACAATATAACCAAACAAAATCTTGGTTCACTTAGCATCAAGAAATTAGGAAGGATTAACCTAATGGACCGAAATTAGTTGTTCCAAAAAGGATTTAGGTTGTCAAGGACGCACAATGAAGCATCCTAACCAATTATGTAGTAGATAAGGGGTTTGAATCTGATAGATCCCAAACAACTAACGAGTCCCCTAGTGAGTTTAGAGAGTTAAACCAATGTCCAAAGGCCAACTCCAAGAGATGAGGTGATGGGGAACCCTACCCAAGCATTAGAAATCCCAAAGAGGGCGTGCATCTACACTAAGGTAGGGTGACTCAAGGGAGAGTAATCCAACATAGAAGATTTTTTGTATGAAGGACAACAGGTAACCAAGTCATTGTTGGGTGAGTCACTTATAAAGACAACATAAACATATATCATACTACAATACCTATAAGCGTGTAGGTGTATGTTAGCACTAAAGTGTGTATTCCATGCACTACATATTCTATGATGAAGAACAAATATGAATTTCAATTGCATCAAATGGAAATAAATCCAGCAAAAAAAATTATCACAGAAATAAAGGCTTTATGATGAATAATGTAAACTTAAGGAGAAGTGGGTGTTCATTTTGATTCTTTTATAACATTTCTTTGAAATTATTTTTGAAATATCAATAACATAATACCAAAATCATGTATAATAAATTATAATTTAATTAAATTAAATAAACTTAATTTTAAGTATCTTATAAATAAAAACATATAAACTTTTAATTAAAAAACATTTTCGAAATATTTCCATAGCTTTTAATTTTAACCCTGCAAAATTTTAATTCAAAAACATTTTCTTTTCTTGATATTCCATAGCTTTTAATTTTAAGCCATGTTACTTTTTAAAGTTTGCCACAATTCTACGTTGAAATGAATCAAATAATATTCTACATAAATTGAATTCCACATATTTTAAGAAAACTCTGCTATATATAAATTAATAAACATATTTTTGTACTTTTATATCGTAGAATTTCAATTGAATGATATTAAATATATTATATAGTTTATTTTGATATGTTATTATATATTATAATTGGATTTTTTTATAAATTAGTTAAAATAAATCAAATTCGTGAAACATATTTTTAAAAATTGTTAAATAAAAATGTATCCTTAATTTAGTCATCCTAAATCATATATATAGTACCAACCACAAACAACATAATGATTGAATTATTGAGATATAATGATAGTTAATATGATTATTTTTTGTAAGGCCTTATAAATAGTGTCTTGATAACATGTCTGGTATATGGTGGACATATGACCCCATAGGGGTGGTCGTTTGCTGACATATATTCTTTACCAAATAATTTCATAGTTTATTGAGATGTGTGAACTTTTTACTTTATATCACATTAAAGAGATTGTTGAAAGGGATTGCTTTTGCTTTTACTTTTACTTTATCTCATATTAAGTATGACTATAAGTACATTTATGCCTCTCTTCCCTCGAAATATTGACCAAATCACGATAGTTAATTTTTTTTGTCATAAAGAGATTGTCCATTTATGAGGAGAAGTTTTATAAAACTAAGGAAGTAATGTGTTGGGGTGAATGATTTTTTTAAAAATGTGATTTACCATTTTTCGGGTGAATGACTTTTTTTTTTTAAATGTGATGAAAACAAGTCTAGGAAAATAAGTTACATCAAACTTCTAAATCGCCACATAAGTGAATGACTTTTCCTCCAAAAAAGTTTTTGTACATAAATTTTTTAATTTGAAAACATTTGAGTGGTGATTTGGTGTTTACTACCTTTTTTGTATTATTAAAATAATGATTATTGACGCATTTTGTTCTTTTTAAGCTTCTTCAACATTGGCATTGTGTATAAAACACTTTTGTCTAAGATCATTGAGCAAAATTCCAAAGAATGAGGGTAACAATCACTTCTGTGATTAATATGATGACGTAATATATCTGAACTATCTTGCTTGATCATTAAACCATTTTCAGTATCACCCGCTTCAAAGACCAAATCTTTCAAATCCAATATATTTGACATCTCGGATTTTGCTCCCATTCTGAGCTTTCATATCACCGTTTATGTGATCTTTTGCGTGTTGCAGGAGATAAGGGAATTATATACAAATCACATTAATACCAAGTTATAGATATATACTACATCATGAAATTCCCGAACTCATTATTACATTTGTAAGATTCAGTGAATAAATAGACCCTCCTATTGAGGAAAAACTCATTTGGACCTCATTTATGATTTTTTATTTGCACAAAAACTACACTTGTCGGCGTCATTACTTTCACTCTCATGGCTGCTAAAGAAAAAACTCACAGTGTGATGATATCAAAGCCCGAAATGGGAAGAGATGGGAAGATAAGTTCGCACTGCTACTTGCAACGAAAGGCCTATAGTTTTTGGAGAGACATGGGATTCGTGAAGATTACAAATTTCATTCTATTTCGCTCCAACTTAGATAAAGGGTATCATTATTTGTTTACCATTCTTCTCAATTGTTTTCCATCGTGACGAATAATGAAATTGTAACAAATTTATTCTTCACGCTTTCCTAATATGCTACTATGCGATATATTTTTAAGCAGGATATCAAATGCTTTGCTCTTTCTCACAGATGGAGATTTCTCTACATCGAAATACCCCAACTAAGCATCTTTCCATTCTAGGTCTTTTCAGCATCAAGTGTTTTACACTGCTAAAGCATTCTTCAGAATTGCAAGCTTTTCACCTTTACAACGATTGCAAATTTACCTACGAAAACCTATTGAAATGTTTCCATGTTTTAGTTGGTTCAACATTATCATTGTGTATAAATTGAGTGTCCGTTCATAAAAATAAGATGACCTTTCTCCTATTTAACAGATTTCCGATTTCCGAGTTTTGAGATTCCAAAACATATTCACATTTAACATTTAGCTATTTTCAACTTTCACTAATATTGTTCTTTGCAAATATATTTTTTTCACTTTGCAAACAACGACACTGAACATATTTTAAATTGTTATCATCTCTTTCTTTATTTCGATATGCATAAAAATACTTTATTTAAGTTCAAATAGTGAAAATAAAGCATGAAAATCGACATTTCGAATTTCAAAATTTCGGAAATAGAAACACCGGCATGTTCCTATTTGAACACATAGCATTTCTGCTTATGTTGCAAAGTTTGATATTGGAATATAGTATGTTCCTTATAGCAGAACGTACGACATAGATTTCATAGTACCGAATTGTCAGAAATTGAAAAAGGAACATTGAAATGTTTGTATTTGAACACATAGTATTTCTGTATATGTCGCACAACTATAAAAAAAGGGTTCAAACTTATTACCTTCATAATGTTGTAATACACATCCTGAATTTACTTATTAAAAAAATGCTCGTTTTTAAGAATTAAGTGTTCAACAAACATGTGTATAATCTCCACCTTTAAAATGTATTTTATGGCTCTTGGACTTTCATTTGCTATTTTGGACATTAGGGTATGGTAGGTTTGTGTTCATTTTTTATTTATTTTTGCATAAGCCAACATTTGTTTTTGAGTTTTGATGTGATAGTTGATTCACAAATTTTGAACTTCAACAATCAGTTATCCAATGCGACCATTTCAAATATTTTCTCCAAAAAAACATATTAAAATACATTTCTTGAATCGTTAAAAAATCGCAACTTATCCAACATTTGAACAACTTAACCTTTTCAGCATAGGAGTCTCTTAGTATATCCTACGGAAAGTGGAAAGGTAATTGATAATCAATTTATCAATTTACCTTTCCGCTTTCTTCTTTACGCATTCCGAAAAGTAAATTGATAAATTGATTATCAATTTACCTTTGAGGATTGAGGAAACTAAATGGTAAATGGTAAATTAATAATATAATATTAAATTAAATTGATAAATTGAGTGATAGGTTTTATGTTTCAAACATCTCTAGAAGCTTGTTGCTTTGTGCAAACGGATAAATTGATGAGTCGAGTTTGTGTCTCGGTGTATTACTTAATTGTCTAGGCACTATTTGTATCAATTATAAAAGGAATTGAAATTCAACAAGAAATGAAGTGACACACAACATAAAGATTAAAATGCTAAATCAGAACAATAATTTAAACAACACAAAATTCAAAAATACAGTAGAGGCAAGAAATTAGACCCTTCCTCATGGAAGAAACAAGAAAATGGAAATAAATGACAACCTCTCTCAAAGGTGAAAAAAGAGAATGGAAATAAATAATAGCGTCTCTGTAAATTTTATTAACAATCCCGTTTTTATTTTGTGATTTTTGTTGCGGGAACACGCAAAAGAAAATTTCGATAATTTTGTCATCCCGCATCCCGCAAAATGTGGGATGCGAAGATTTTTGTGTGCACGAGTCGGACATTTCGCAACCCGCATGCCGCAAATGGCAGATTGCGGGATGAAATTTTGACAAATTATAAACTTCAAGATCCAACAATTCGCATTACAGGTTGCAGACTCGTGCACATAGACAAAAATTGACTTTGAAAATTTGGTGTGCCTTTGAACAAAATTGACAAGTTCTTAAGAGTCAGCTGAGTAGTTTGATGCAAATATCGATGGTGATGCAACACTGCATTGATATTTTGTAGTAGAATGGTGTGAGTCAGATGTGGACAACTGGGAATTACGAGGATTCCAAGCTGTCACATGTGTGTCAATAAATTTATTTGCAGCTTCAACTGCAACACCGTTTATGTTTTATTTCTTTGTTTTGAATGTAGAATGATGAATTTTTGTTTGGATTGTTTTAACATCCTGCAACGGAGTGCGACAAACCTTGCATTAGATATTTCGTTTTCAAACCTGCATCTCGCAAATGCGAGGTGCAGGAGAGTTTGTATATGTGTTAATTTTAATCAACCCGAATCCCGCATCCCACAATGTGTGGAATGCGGGTTGTGGCGTTCCTATTATTTTTGTTTGGTTTGTGTCTGCCCGCACCCCACATCCCACAAAATGCGGAATTATGGGTTGCAGAGCTAATTGAAACAAGTTTATACTATTTTGCATTCCTGCATCCCGCAACCCACAAGTTGCAAAACAATTAATAAACTTGCAAATTTTGTTTTGATCTTGCATACCACAAAGCTGATCCTGATGTATTTTATCATCGCGATAAATTGCAAGATGTCGCAACCCGCAACTCGAGAAATGCGAGATGCTGGTTTCGGGAAAGATTAGAGGAATGAGACACAATAATTACAAAAGCGATCCTGCATCCCGCAGGCCGCAAAAAAAATGTGTGATGCGGGTTTCGGGAAAGATTAGCGGGACAACACATAATCTGACGAAATTTATCCCGAATCCTGCAACGACAATTTTCGAGATGCAAGTTGTGCGACGGAAATTCGTGCAATTATAAATATAAAGCTCCTGCAACTCGGATTGCGGGATGCGGTACTCGGGATGCGAAATCAAAAAAATATTTGCAATATCTCGTTATGAAACTGCATCCCGCCAAGTTTAATCTCGACCGTCCATTTCTTTTAATCCTACTTTCGTAATTTGACGCGTGTAATATATATATATATATATATATATATATATATATATATATATAGGCTGGTCTTTTACAATTTATTTACCACTTTTTTACTGTTGCGAATACTGCGGTGCGTGAATTTTATCTGCGTGAATTATTGCTCTGCGTTAATTTTACTAGGAAATTTTATCACAGTCGTTCGATTACAGGTTAGTATTTTGGTCATTTGTTCATTCAATTTATTACTATAGTCAATCTTGAATTAGTTTAATTTTTCGCTTCCTGTTGTTTTTACTTTTAAACATAGTTTTTCCAATTTGCAACAATGGAAAGATCTACTCGCTGCAAAAACTTGGAAAAGGATATGTTCATCAAGGATCTGAACTTTGGTACTTTCTCAGATACCAATGGCAGAATCACTGAAACCTACCAAATTGAACGGTCTAGGGTTTATGAAATTTTTGACAATGACAAATTTTCTCATATTCAAGACAACCAGTTGGCCTATGAAAGAATCAGGGATTCTGGACTTCATTCTCTCGCTACTAGACCTGCTATCCTCCCATACAACCCAAGCTATGAAAGCATTTGTTAAAACAATTCTCTGATGCAAACCTTAGTGACTCTCAATTAATTCGTTTAAGAAATTATTTCAAAGTCTCTTTGTTTAATTAGTGTGTTTTTTTTGTACTTAAGAGAATAATGGTAATTATTTCAGGTTTTAATTGTTTCAGTAATGGCTCTTCCACTTTCATTTGCACACAACCAAGGGAGCAGATGAACTGATTCAATAGACAGACGAGTGCTCAACGCTATAACTTTTTGTAATTTTATGCTAACAGAGATGCAAAATCATTATAATTATTACATTTGAGAAGATTTTGAAGGATTAATATTAAAAATCTTATTAACAATGTTAGTTGGTAAAGGTCTGTAGGATCAGCTTTGCGAGATGCAGTATCAAAACAAAATTTGCACGCTTATTAATTGTTCCGTAACCCGCATTCCGCAACTTGCAGGTTGCGGTAACGCAAAGTAGTAAAAACTTGATTCAATTAGCTCGGCAGCCGCAATTCCGCATTTTGCGGGATGTGGGTTGCAGGCAGACACAAACCAAACAAAAATAATAGAAACTTTGCAACCCGCATTCCGCACATTGCGGGATGTGGGATCTGAGTTGATTAAAATTAACACTTATAAAAACTCTCTCGCATCCCACAAATGAAATATCAAATGAAAGGTTTGCCGCACTCCGCAAGTTGCGGATTTGCGAGTTGCAGGGATGTTAAAAAAATCCAAACAAAAATTCATCATTCTGCATTCAAAACAAAGAAATCAAACATAAATTTTTGGAAATTGGGTAAGTTAAACTATCCCAATAATCAAATAAAATCGTAATAAAACCCTTTAAGTTTTACTAAGAGTGTTACCAAGTAATTTTCGTATGTAAAATTTGGGCTCTTGTGTCATAAGGACAAGGGATCTATTGTACTTTCACATTGGTACTTCTAAAACAGACACATTGTGTAGCTGGAAGTATTCCTATTCGGAAATATTGAAAGTGCATCACATCAATTATTTCTTGCACACTTTATAATCCAAAATCGAAACCCCAAAAAAACTCAATTATAAATGTCTTAACCTAAAATTTCAAAACTCACTATTAATATGCACTCTCACAAGGTAAAAAACAAAGCTTGGCTTGCGAAAAGACAGAATATTTTTTCCCTCTTGGTGCAAATGCTAGTTAGAAATATGTGAGATATTGTAGCGTATAACCAATCAAAGTACAATGTAATAAGAAAGGTTATGTATATTGTTAAGAATAAAATGTAATTATTGGTCCGTGTGGTAGATAGAGATTATTGTTTTCATTTTTTTTCTATTATTTTATGTAAATATATTTAATCTTTTAAATGTGTAAAGTGCATCATTAGTTTTAGTTATTTTTTATATTTTATTATTTATTTTAATTTCTATTAGATTTTTTCAAAAGTTGATTGGTGCTATACGATCAAAATAAAGATTAAATAAATAGAGGGAAAATAAATAAATCCATGCAAAATTCCATAAGTTAACAAGAAAGTTTCATTTTTCGTTTTTTACTTAATTTTGTTCCATATTCTTATTGCAAACAAATTTCAAATTTTGTTCCATATTTTTTATATTTTACTTATTTATTTTAATTTCTATTAAAAAAAATTTAAAAGTTGATTGGTGCTATACCATAAAAATAAAGATTAAATAAATAGAGGGAACCTAAATAAAATGCATGCAAACTTCCATAAGTTAAGAGGAAAGTTTCATTTTTTTTTCTTTTTACTTAATTTTCTTCCATATTCCTATTCGAAACAAATCTCAAACTTCCTATTGAAAACAAATCTCATCCTTCCTAAGTTAAGGAGGAAAGTTTTAGTTTTTTGTTTTTTACCTAATTTTGTTCCATATTCTTAATGGAAACAAATCTCAAACTTATTATTGAAAACAGATCTCACCCTTCATATTGGAAACAAATCTCAATCAAACTTACTATTGAAAACAAATCTCACCCTTCATATTGGAAACAAATCCCATACTTTTTTTTATAAACAAATCTCATCAATTATTTGTGGCATGATTCTTCAAAAGCTTGTTGTTTATGATTACCACATGATTATAAAATTGTGTTTGTTTATTACTACTATTATTTGAATAATGCCTTCAATATCTCCACCCACCACAATGCACCTGCGCCCTTCCACCCCTTCTTATAAGGGACGCACAAAGTGCGTCAAGGCTCTACAAAAGACAATTTTATAGTAGTACAAAAAACTATTCTTAGAGATTCATTCTTCTTATAAGGGACGCACTTTGTGCGTTAAGGCTCTGCAAAAGACAATTTTATAGTAGTACAAAAAACTATTCTTAGAGGTTCAAATCTCAATGACTAGAGGTTCATTCTTGTTTTTTATTTTATTTTCAGGGATATGTCAAGAATAGTTCAGTTGAGTTTATTGTATCGATGTTCAACATCAAGATTTGTTGTGTTGTCTTTTTACATTACACAGAGACTTCACATTGTTTTGAAGGTCAAGGGCAATTGAGGCAAGGATGAGTGTTACTCAGACAAGACCACAAGGATGTACAACAAAGATTGTGAATTAATGGGGTTTGACGTGGTTATTGGCAAAAAATAAGACTGCATATATTCCCACTATTTCTGCAGTGCTAAGGGATCTCATGTATAGTGCCCATACACCTTATCAGTCACAGTGCATCCAAGACCAAGAAAAGATGCCCCTCATCGTTGATTCACTTCATCAACTTGATCAGAGTTCATTGGATATTCCTTGGGCATTAACTTCAATCTACCTTCCTGATATTCATTTAATTTAGTTAACTACTTACTCCCTTCTCTTCCAGCTTTGTTGGAATCATGGACAATTGTGAATCTGTGATGGGGAAGAACTAAAATAGAAAATAATTTATCCTATTATTAAAACATGCACGAAGATTCACACCCAATTATTCAAACCCTGCCAATTCAATTCACTGAAAAGTATTGTAGACCTATGACGAAATAACAGATGTATTATGGGGTCACTCGCATTGGGCATCTCTCCTTGAATCTTGCTAGAAAAATATGGCTGAATCACTTTTTGTAGTCTTTGAAATTGTGGTTTTATTTATTGCAATGAATTTAGAGTGATCATTATAATATCAAATTGCACTCTGAAATGGCTAAAATTGAAATTTTAATTTGAGACTAGTTTTTCAAAGACAAATTTTTAATAGTTTTCTGTCAGAATGGAAGATAGGAAGAATGGCGAAAAGAACATATATGAACTGAGCAAAATTCATTTTTATAGTGAATATATTTGGACATGTTTTTGAAAGAGTTAGAAAATCTTGGACTTCAAATCTAGTTGGTTACAAACAACATATGACCTAGTAACATGTCTTGTATTTCAAATCCTATGACTGTCACATAAACATGTATGATTGTTGTTTTATATGTCTTTTTTTTTATGCTTCCAATTTTCTTTCAAATTTTTATTCTATAATTTTTTCAAAGGCAGAGACTTTGGTGCTCGGAGCCCTTGTTAATATTTTGAATATTATAGTGTTATTTAAATATATAAAATTAAAATAGATGTGTAATGTTTGATTTTTTTGTCAAGTTATTTTAAAATTCTTGTGTTTCTTGACATTCTTTTATGAAATTGACTTTTAGTATTTTGTATGAGGAAGACATGTACTATGATGGGCATTTTTTTAACTAGAATTAGTGAATTGAAGAATCAATTTCTCATTATTGGAACTTAATTTCATTATTGGAAGTAAGATTGAGAATCAACAATTAGTTTTCATATTCCTTAAAGGGTTTGTTCTTTCATGGGCACCTTTTGTTTAAGGTAGTTGTGCTTGGGAGATATATCATATTTCTCAATACTTTGGGTTGATCTTGTGCAAGAGGAGATTATATTGCAATTTTGTTGGGGACAACAAGTAGAATTGGATGTTATTGGTCTCGTTGGGAAGAAGAAGAAGGGCAACGAGAAAGGATCTAAGATGAAGAATGGGACAAATAAAGGAAAGAAAAACTTGAATAAAATCTTATGCTTCTAATCTCATGGGATGGGACATTATGCAATATAGTGTCCTTTTAAGAAGAAGGAAAAAACATGAAACACAATGTAGCTACAATTGACGCAAGAATAGAGGAGATGACCTCTTAGGTTGAGACTATTTTTCCATGGCTTCTTGCTTATCTTCTAAAATCGTGTCTAATGTTAGTTGGTATGTGGGCAACAAAGATTTGAGACACATGACATGTACTATGTCCCTATTCAATAAGATTCATGATCAAGAGGGAGATATCATGGAGCTTGGTGATGATACCACTCACACAGTGAGAGAGGTTGGCTCTATTTCTTTGCCTTCATGTGATATTATTGAAATGGATGATATTATATTTGTTTTGAGGTGGAGGAAAAACCTCCTTTTATTTTCATGCATGATAGATATACATTGGAGAGTAGTTTTGAGGGAAATTTGTGCATTGTCAATTATTACAGTCTAGTTAATTCGAAGACTTTGGTTAAAGCAGTGAGAGAGGGTAGCCTTTATAAGTTACTTGCTAATCTAGTGGCACCATGCATTCCAATGAGAGGCTAGTAGGACCATTTGGTTCTTAGGAGGCACATGCATGGCAAGACACCTTTGATCCAGGTTTTAGACCAAGCATTGACACTAAGATATTTTAGTGCGCAAGGTTCTCCTTCTACGATTGGTGAGAATGTGGAGATTGTTGATCTAGTGGCTCAGGGGCATGTAGGAGTATGTGTACCACCTAGGAGATATGTTAGTCTTATAACATTGGTTTCTTCCAACTGTGAGACTTTCGGTTGTATAAAGGAGGAGAGACATGATGATGAGATTGGCTTCATTCATGAACCTTCTAGTTTTTCATTAGAGAAGAGGTGTGATGCCCTAATGAAGGATGTTGCCAAGATTAATTGTAGAAATGTAGCTAATGGGACTATTATAGACTATAGAAACATGGATTTTAGATTCTATCAAATATAGGGAGTCTCCCTTAATGATACTCTTGCTTCATAATTCTCTTGGGACGAGGGAGTTGACCTAGTTTAGGTTGTTTTATTTTTTAAAGGATTTGAGTCACATGAAAGGGATTTCGATGTTGATAGGTTGATTATGACCTTTCATGATTTGATTACTATTCAACAAGATTTGTATTCCAGGATCGATTTGATTGGTCATATAGATATGATTATTGCATAGGTGGTCCTATACAACTTATGATGTGGTTTCCTTTGATGTTAGTCCATGATATTGATTTGGAGGACATTGGAGGGTGGAAAATATATTTAATATAGGGAGATATTTCTTCATA
This sequence comes from Pseudotsuga menziesii, assembly GCA_001517045.1. Lineage (NCBI taxonomy): Eukaryota > Viridiplantae > Streptophyta > Pinopsida > Pinales > Pinaceae > Pseudotsuga > Pseudotsuga menziesii. The sequence continues at coordinate 566,353 of LPNX010928978.1, read as the reverse complement.
TTCACATGTGGTCATTATTCACTAGAGGATCAAGATGTCATGATAACATAGTTTGCAGTTTTGTTGTAGATAACAATGGTTGATCTTGGGATTGAAACCAATTCTGATCTTGGGTAGAAGTTAGAGGAAGCTTATAGGTGTTGTGTCAAACACTTATCCCATTAAAAGAGACTGTTAGACTTTTCAGATACTCTGAAAGTGCTTACAACATGCTTGGAAATACTCTATGAGAGTTGGGGTACATGGTGTATGACTAGCCCATGGATGGTGTGAGATGGACTATAACATGATAGATACTCTATGATGGATATGCATAGTTGAGATCAATTTCATAGTGGATGCTTGACCTTAGGATAATGCTAACTTAGATTTTTTCCTTGATTTGTTGGAGATCTTCTAGTAGTTGGGTGGACAACCTTCATTGAGGTGTTGTGGAGAGTCACTAACTTTAAGAGCACCCTTCAAGGGATGTGTAGTTTTTTGCATCAAGGAGAAGGGATTGAAGCCCTAACTAGCTTGTGGGAACTTATTTTCTTATTCGGAGAATTGGAGATGGCTTAAGGAAACTTAGAGATCTTACAACATTCTTGTAGGGGGTAGTTGACCTATTGGAGTAGTTTGCTTTGGGGGATAGACATTATTCACAACAGACAATGATGGATTGCCTTGGACTTGCCTTGAGTAGATACATCACCTTAGAGTCATTATCGTGCACAACATCACAATTGGAGCATGACACCTGTATTTTTTAGTGGATGTCTAAGTTGTGTGGCTAATAAGGGCTCATGTTGGTTACTTCTAAAAGCTTAGGCACACATAGTATTGTTGGCATCCCTTACCTCTCTCATATATTGAGGAAGGAGAGAATCCTTTTATACAAAATAATCACATCATCATTTGTGCACTTGTCTTCCAGGAGAGATTAACTAGGGTTTCCTCATGAACCCTAGTAAAAGCTAATGGAACGAAAGGGGTATCTTGTTTGGAGTTTTCTCTCGTGAAGGAGACATTGGTGATGATATTGGATCTCTCTCTCTCTCTCTCTCACATAGATTTTCACTTGTACTTGTTGATCTCTCTCTCTCTCTCTCTTGATGACCAGGGTTTCTTGGTCTTCTTATACATCCTTGTGCATCTTGAAGTTGGTTAGGATTTTACCCTTGGATATTGGAGATTAGGATTTTTAGAGAAAACTCTAGGGTGGATTTGTTAAGAATAAGTGAGGATGACATATTTCCTTAAAGAAAGTGTTGGAGAGATTCTTGCACTTGGATCTTCTTGGTTGAGCTATGGTTTTTTTATTTACCATAGCTAGTGCCTTTGATATAATATATTTTTTGCACTAACATTGAGAGAAGGCTATGGTATGTACTTCAACTTGAGCTTATAGTGAAAAAAAATGTTAAAAGTAGTCTATATGTACTTCATTTTCTTACTAATGTGAGCTTACAACAACAACAACAACAAAAATACGCTTAGTTTCAAGGATGTGATTTTCCTTCATTTGGTATTTGAATATTTTTTAAGTTGCTGGATGATATAACTTGAAAGGCTATGATTCTCCTTTGTTTCAAATTTGACTATAGGTTAGCCCATAATGTACATCACAACTTTAGTTCAATTGTTACACTCTTCCCTAAGTCAAGATAAGGTGATAAGGTTTATAGTTTCCTTTTTGGAATTAAAAAAAGGAGGTGGCGTGAGTTTTGGCTCTAGTTAGCATGGCCTATGTGTGTGATATGTGATTTATGACTTTCTTCTCTGTTGATTCCACAAAGCCCCCTTAAGGCCATGTTACTATTGTAATGAGTTTATGTTACTTTATATTGCAAATTCCTATATTAAACAAAGGAGATATAAATTTATTTATTTTAATATTTAAAAAAAATATTCATGTTTTATTAACTAACAAACTGAGTTTTATCGCAACCGTCAGTTCTTTTGGTTTTTCTTTGATATTTTAAATTGATTTTTATACAAGTGAAAATGTGAAGCTAAAAGTGACATGTAAAGCATTGACCTATCGTAATTTTTCTTTTCTAGCAAGAAAAAACAACTTTTATATATTAAAAAGTTGTATCATAATTACGATAGATCCATTGATTATTTTTAAATACATAACCAAGATTAACTGAAGATAAATATTACATACAAATCCATCATCCAAAAATATATATCACCTGCCCTATCAAAAGCATATCCAAAATTCTTCCAAGAACCAGGCCCAGAGTAAGCTTCCTTCACCAATGAATACAGGCTATCACCATGAAACATAAACTGATTCCAAAAAAAAACAGAGTGCTTAACTGAAAAGAACCAAGCTTCCGGATCTGCATCGTGTTTTAGAAGAGAAGAGATTGTACTTTATTCTTCCATCCATATTGCCCAGTTCCAATTTTGAAAGAGTATCAACTCCCACGTTTAGTTCCCTATAAATATGATGAAAAGATAAAAAAGAGAAATCTTTCATCATACACTTGATATCATTCAACCAATTCACAAGTCATGCTTTTTAGTTAAGATTTGCCACTTCTTTTACTATTATTAATGTTATTAGTAATAATAATTAAAACCTATTTATATATTTATATTCATTATAAATGTGTAAAAATAAGAAAAAGCAAACAAGTTCTCATTGGAGAAGTCATATATGAAAACGACACAAAAGTAGACCCACACCAGTACTTCTAAATAGATAGACATATTTAAGTACTAAAATGTGATATCCATAACATCCTTATACTACATACTTTGTAATGAAAAACAAATACTAGCTTGAATTCTATCGAATAAAAATAAATCCATAAAAAACAATACCTAGGAATTAAAAGGCTTCAAGATTTAACAATTTAAAACCAAAGAGGGGGTGTACATTTTAGATCGTTTATAATATTTCTTTAAAATTATTAAATTAAGTAATATCAATGTTATATGATCGAAATCATTAATGAAATTATACTTCACTTCAACTAAAGTATAAATAGAATATCAATGTTATATGGTCCAAATCATTGATGAAATTATATGTTAGTATAAATAGAAGCATCATTTTAATGTTAAAACAATTGTAATTATATTATGTTAATTTAATTAAATTTTTTTTTTCACTAAGAGCTTGGGTTTTGAACCTTTTTTTTTTACACAAAGAGACTAGGTTTTGAACTTATTTTTTGTGTCAAGGTTCAGCCAAAATTAAACATAAAGTTATTAGATTATATAAATCCGGATCAACCGATACATCATCCTTATCTAAAACTTTGTTATAACTCATTTATAACTATATGAGCATGGCTCCTATCACCACAGGGTTCAAATACCTGGGATATCGCTTAAAACTTCTGGGGTATCGATCCTTTGACTGGAAATGGATGGTGGAGATGTTTGAAAATAAGATAAAAAATTGGACTTATAGGCTGCTTACACTTGGGGGCAGATTAATCCTTATTAAATTTGTTCTTACAGGGTTAGCGGTATATTGGTTTGCTCTAGCCAGATGTCCTAGATCTATTCTGAATTCATTGACGAGCTCCATATTTACATTCTTGTGGGGGAAATCTGATGGTCATCAGCGATATCACTTGGCGAATTGGAAAACTGTTTCAACTCTTGTCGAATTTGGAGGTTGGGACATTAAGAACTTATAATGGTTTGGGATCTCTCTCAGACCGAAGAGTATGTGGCAGCTACCGTTGGGGAATGGAATTTGGAGCCGGATCATTGCACATAAATATTTAAAAAACAGAGCTTTGGAGGACTGGATCTGCACTCAGAATTTCACTATCGTGCGAACACCATATTTCTGGAATGGCTTTATTAGAATTTTGCCTTGGATTACATGTAAGCTCGGCTGGAAGGTGGGAGATGGAATGAAAATCCGTCTGGGTGTTGATGCTATAGCAGGTCTTGATGCATCATATGCTCTCCTGGTGGACTTAAGGGATTATCTAGCAAACTACGAAATTACTTTTCTTGCGCAGGCTCAGAAACAGGATGGTTTTTCTCAAGGTTTTAATGGTTGGTACTCAACTTTTGATCTAGACATGGGGGGTGATTGGGCTATCCTCTGGACATCTTTTGTCAAAGGCCTTTCTCATGGTGGAATCAAGATCAGGAATTCTGAAGATTCTCTGCTCTGGATGTATGATAAGAAATCAGGTATGGTTACGACCAAAAAATCTTATGAACTTATTGTGTCTGAATATTTGCCTATATCTTCAGATTGTATTCTCTCACAGGTTTGGAAATTCAACATCCCATAGAAACTTAAGTGCTTTACTTGGCTGGCATTTAATGAAAAAATAAATACTTGGGACAATCTATGTAAAAGGGGATGGCTCTGTCCTAACAGATGTTGTCTATGTAAGACAGATGATGAATCAATAGATCATATGTTTGTTGGTTGCCCCTTCGCACAAGAGGTATTACATAGCTTAGGCAGTATATTTGATGTTAATTTGGATTGGTTAGATTTGACTCTTTCAGGGAACCTTATCAGCTGGTTCTCAAAGGATGGGGAAATTTTGTATCTGCCTATATTTTTCATTTGGAACCTTTGGAAGACCAGAAACAACAATATTTTTGAGAATATAGAGCCTAATATTACCAGACTCTGTCATAGGATTATGTTAGAGGTTTCAACTCATCAGGTGCCTCAAGTAAAAAGGTATAAGGTCAGGAATATTGGAGATCCTTCAATTAAACTATTTCCTATGGCATTCTTCGATGGAGCTGCGGTGGATTCCATTGGTGGTGCGGGTGTATGTATCTGGATTAATGAACAACATTACCTCTCTATTAAATTAGGTTATGGACACAGCGTATGGACACAGCACTAACACAAGTGCTGAGCTATTGGCGCTCTGGCCATTATTGTACATTGCCAAAGATATTGGATTGCCATATCTACATATCTTTGGCGATTCCTCTGTGATTATAAACTGGGCAAAGGAAGAATCCACTTTGGCCATTGTGAACTTAGAGGCTTGGTGCGACAACACCAAAAAACTTATTTCTTCGTTCACATTTGTGGATTTCAGCCATGTCTATAGGGAATATAATATGAGGGCAGATACATTATCCAAGAGAAGGGCTTCATATGGCTACGGGCCATCTTACCTTTACTAAAATATGTGAAGGTGAGCTATTTGGGGAAGTTAGGGAATATAATATGAGGGCAGATACATTATCTAAGGAAGGGCTTCATATGGCTACGGGCCATCTTACCTTTACTAAAATACGTGAAGGTGAGCTATTTGGGGAAGTTGAACTTCAACTTTTTTGAGAGCATCACACTGATTTACCTATGGCCTGTTGGTTTGTGAGTTTTTGGCTCCTATGTGATCATATTTGGAGTAAGATGATTAGTCATACCTATTGACTATTTGAGAGTACCCAAGCCCTCACTTGGATAATGCCTCCAGGCTCTTATTATCTTCTTTAGGGACATATTTTGGCTGATAGTTCTGCAGTGAGTATTATGAGAGGAACATTTCTGGTGCATAATGTCCAGGTATTGACAGTAGCTGGTTCAGAGAGAGCGCCTTCTTCTTTGTGAAAGTTGTTGATGTATTTCTGATAGTAGTTAGAAGCCACATATTTGAATCTGATATTATTTGATGATGTACCCAATTACCTTTGATTCAATAGAATATCAAAGAATGCTTTTTTCAAAGAAAAAATGTATATGTTGTATTTTAGAATTTATCTTATTTGCAAATGCGCAAGTTACACACCATGGGCTATGTATATTATATCATTGTTATTACATAATTTTATGTTGGAACGATGATACATAAACTGAACCCCAAAGGGTCTAAGTGAAATCAAGTATATATATAATATAAATTAATTAGCATATTTTGATTCCCGCGAGATAGACTTCCTTTATTCTCGTGGAAATACATTTCAATTATATTTAAATGATCAGATTTTTTTTATATAGAATAAAATGCTCTATTAACTTTTTTATTTGTGAAGTTTTTGATAATCATTAATTTTATTCCAATTTATTAAAAAGTCAAAATTTTGACTTTTCCAAAGATCCTTCGATGAAAATTATTATTAAAATCAAATTTAATTGAACTACCCAATCGCAAACAATATTATTCCACTTCTTCATAATGTAATAATAAACATTTAAATATTCTTAAAAATGCATGCTTCACATTTGTGTGAATTATGGTGATCTACTAATGGTTAATATAATCTTTTTTGGTCAGGTCTTATATGGTCTTGAAATAACTTGTCTCGTGTATAATAGGGGACATATGTCACCATATGCCCGTAGCTAATTTTTTTTTTTGGTATTGTAGTTTAGTTGATAAATACTTATAAGAGTGATGGTTTAGTTATAATATATATGTATGTGTGAACTTTCATATATTATCTTCATTTTCATATTATATATAGTTGTTACCCTTAGTGTAGTAAGGACTAGTGATCACACATATTTATGAAAACCATAATTTTTATGTGGTAGGGATTTTTTTCAAAAGAAAAATGGCATTTAAAAAAAAAATATAAGTATGGTTTTGTACATAAAACGATCTACCAAAAGGTTCATAAGGACTGTCAAAAGCAAAAAATAGTCAAAACATCACCCGAGAATGAATCACAGCCAGCCTTGAATAGCCATCACCAGTCTTGAGGAGCCACCAAATAGACAAAACAGTCGAACAGAGACAAAACCACAGACCGAAAAAACAGTTGATAGGCAGAGAGAAAGGCACCGAAGCTGTAGTGGAAAAAAATGAATGCATCCACCAGGGATATGGTCAGCTGAAGCTAGACAAGGAGAGAAAAAGGACAATATGGAGCACAGGCCTGTCAACACACAACCATGGACTCCCGGGGCGAGATCTAACCATCCCCCAACCATCTCTCGTAGAAGATGAAACCTTCATCAACCTTCAATGCCAGTTTTGATAAAGAGTCAGCCAGTGGGTTTTGTTCTTGGAAGATGTGAGAAAATGTTATTTCCTTAAACATATCAATCAACCCTCGAACACGATCTAGCCACAGATCAGTAAAGTGAAGTGAACAATTATATAAGATAAGTTTTTGCTACATAAACTTATGTTATAAGTTTTATAGTTTTATTCTCTATATATCATCCAACATTGAATATAATGGTAGAATATACATAAGGGATCCAAGTCATAATCATCTTGGAAAATCAACAATATGAAGAAGATGCTTCACTTATCACACGTGAAAAATTTTGGTATTTATTTGAACAAATCAACTACCTATTTTAGGTCTTTTTTGGCATCTTACTCACATAAAATAAAACCACAGCTATTAATAATCACATAAATCTATGGCTTATCATCGGCAACCCTTAGAACATATTAACCACTTATTACAAATCATCCTAGGCATCACACTCATTGAAGAGACATCCATAACAAGCATTAATGTAGATCCACCATCTCTCATCACAAGAGAAACCCATCAAAATCTATCATTGGTGCAAATGCTCCTCTCAAGCATCTCAGGCTTTCACACTCAACAACCTTGATAAGGTCAAGTACCTCTCCCAGGGAATCTATTGTTGAAATACAAACTCCCTCTTACTTTAAAGTGAGAACTTACCACAAGAAGCTCCAATACCATGTATAAATTTTGCATAATTTAGAATTCATAAATTTCATCTATTTGACTAGAGGTTTATATGATCTTAACCCTATGAACTTTCAGCCTTAAAGTATTAAACAACACCATAAATGATACAATATTTCACTATCCAATAACCCATTCTTTTAGGAAATCCAAAGAGAAAAGATACCAAATTTTCCAGATAATTTTTATCCCTTTAGTTAAACTTGTCTCACAAAAACTAGATTGGAAAATTCACTTTTACAGCATTTATAATGCCAAAAAACAATGAATATGACAACAAAAAAACAACCCTTAAATTCTTCCATGTTGATGTCAAATTACTCAACTAAAAACAGGACATATATAGTTGTAAATAACAATACATGAATACCATATATGGCTAAAAATCAGATCTAGAAATCAAACAAGTTTTGTACAAGTGAAAAATTCATTAATATCTTTAAGATGAAGTTCATGTACATACCATAGCCCTCTCTCAAGGCTAGTACAACCACTAGCTCTCCAAAACCCTAGCTAGCGAAAACAATGAAAATACTAGGTCAACTAAGGAGGTGTCACATGTAAGAATCAACCCAACAAGCCCTTCAAAGCACATGACCTTTTCCCTTCTTCTTCTTCACCAAATAATACTAGTGTTTTACTGCAAAACGCTAATCTCAAACCTCTAAGGGATGAACCTTCACCCTAGACTTCAAGATGCTCCAAGAAGATCATACAACGGTAGCATTTGAAATAGATAGAAGTGAGTGAAAATGGAGATATAAGAACGAGAGATTGTCAACAACATATTCTTTACATCAGTAAACCTTAGTATCTTAGAAGGATCAAGTTCCAAGCCAAGATGTCCTCTATATACTTCATATCACCTCCTAAGGTTTCCTCATTAACCATAGCGACTTCCTCCAAGAAGCTAAGTACGAAGAAATAATATGCTAATGATGTTAATGAAACAACTCTCTCCTTCCTTTATATATATGTGAGGTAAGGGAGGCCAACAATACAACGTGGGCCCAAGCCTTTATAAGCAGTTTACAATAAACTCATATATGCTAACACGAGTGAAGCATTCCACTTCAAAGGTACACACGTCATGCTCCAAGGTGATGTCGTACACATTAAGGGCTCCAATAAGATGTAGCTAAATAAGTGTATCCACATCCTTTCATCACAAGCGCCCATAGACTCCATTAATCCTCTTAATCCATGTATTTCACTGGGTCAACTACTCTTGCAACAATAAATTGCATAAGTGTATAAATTATGAGAAAAGAAAGAGCCTTAGAGAAAAAAGATGATTTGTTGTGATTGTTGGTCTTCCATGTTAGACAAATTATTTGAGATGTCCATAAATGTGAATGTGCCCACACTAAGTTGGATTGTGTGTCTATGATAAAGATGCGTGTATAAAAGTAGTGCAATGATTCATAAGCACACATGAACTTGGTAACAACATGATCGATGTTATGTACCTAACTTTATTTTTAGTGGGCATTAAACTCTATATACATGAGCTATTTTGTGTTCTTCTTCATAATTTTGAAATTAAATGTTATCATCTTAATCTTTTATAGCATCGTATTTTCATATTTGCAAGGGTCACTTTTATGTAATAAGAGTTATCATTTTTGTCAATAACTTAAGTTGTAATTTAAAGGTTTTTTTAAATGTTAATAGCTACAAATTTTCACAATACAATGAATCTATTATAAATAATATTGCTGCATATCTTCCTCAAATACTCAATTCAATTGTGACATAAATATATAAAATCAAGCTTAAAAATTCTTACAACACAAGTCAATCAATAATATATATGTTATAAAAAAAATTTAATACAAAAATAAATTTAACTTTCTCAAATACCTTTATTAAAACTAAATTATACTATATTAACCTATAATATTTACAATTCAATTCATCTAAATTGAATTTTACCACCTTTCAAATTAAAATAATCAGTCTCCCCTTAATTTTTAAAACATTTAAACTATAAAACATTTATATAATAAAATATTAAAAAAAGGAATTTGACTAGAAAAAATCATGGTTCATGTATGGTAGACATATGGCCGGTTACGCTACTTTTTTAATACTTATTTATGGGAGTGGTTGCTTACCACCCATTTACGAATATTTAAAAGATTCTTCACCATGTTTAGTATATATTTATTTATATATATAATTCATATAGACTTTTTAAATAAAAGTTTGTTGGGTATTGCCCTTCCTTTAGTTTTCAAGTATTTAATATTAAATTATTTACAAACTTGTTTTTAATATTTAATGTTAAACTAGTTGCCAAGTTGCTAAGATAAAACTTTCTAGCACGTGGAAGTAGCAAAACATTTTTTCTCACACGTAGAAGTAGCAAAACATGTATTCTCTTTTCTTGAAGCATTAGTTGCCAAATCATGGTTGTTACGTGTTTTATGACCAAAAACAATGTCGTTCAACCTTACAAAATAAACATTGAAATCAACATGGGAGGTTCCACCATATGATATCAACTCAAGGAATTTCTCACCTCACCTTCACATACATTTTAAAAAGAGGTGAGCTATTGTGTTTCTATCCAATTATCCAATCTTTCCTTAGAAGGAGTTTCAACATAATTAGGTGAGGATGTTGGTGAACCTTAATGTGGTCATCGTTGTTATGATTATGTGGGTGGGTGAGAATGGTTTTGATTTTTTTTTAAGTCAATATCACAAAGTTTTATATTAAATTTGTAAGTTTGTCAATTTTAAACTATTTCATTTTTCTCGCCAATAATAGTATAGATAGAGTAATAAAGTAATTTAAGTTACTATTGCATTAGAGTGATGAGGATGTTATGATTATTGTAGTTTTGTTTATCATGATGGCATGCTCATATTTTTATGTTGTGGTTTACAAACCTTAGGGGGTCTGCTACATCCACAGGAAGAAATCATAAAGGGCCCACCCGATAAGGCTGCATTCCATTCGCTCTGATTACGGAGCTAGCCCGATGGGGACATCAAGTGAGACCGTTATATAGAAATGTATAGCCACATGAGGATTTGACCCCGAGGCCTTATGCTCACAACTTACAACACTCAACCACTTGAGCTAGCCCACCGAGCTAATGTCATGTTCATATTTATTTTAGAAACTATGTTTTTATTTGGATTACGATTACGATTATGTCATGATGATATGGGTGCAACATGATTGGTGGTTCTAATGGTTATATGCAACTATGTTTTCATTTTGTTATGGTATAGAACAGTGGCAAACAACTTTGTTTTGGGTTTTAAATGTTGTGGTTATGGTTGACAATAGTTGTTTTGGTTTTGTTGAGATATTGGCTACCTCTGCTTATGCTTAAAGTTTGACATAGAACCCAGACAACATAAGTGTATCATTATTAGTGAATGAGCACAAGTGATTGTTCCTAAAACCATTGGTGAACAAAGCTAAAACTAAGTTCTGAACATCTTAGACTCATACTATCATGCATACATGTAAATGTGTCCTAGACTTATACCAAAGGCAAGTGATATATATACTAGGGTGCATACATTGCAAAGTTGACAAAATTGGTATTAGATGAGACTATAATAACGACCCCATGCAACACTTAGCAATACTATAATGTATTTATTGTCTCTAGTTTTCGCATATTAATTAGATTTATGATTAAAGGCATTTCATCAAGACTTCTTTGAGACATGTGAAGTTGAAAATATGGTATAAACATTACCGCTTGTTTCAAAGGTATAAAGCATTAAACCTTGGAGTAATCACTATTATGCATTGCATGGGCCATTTATTGATTACTAGTATTCACTTGGATAAAAGATTCAAATCTATGAGCTTGGTGTTTCAAGGGCGTTAACTTTAATTTGTTGGCTCACTACTCCATTTTGTCGTGGTTTGATCTTTATATATTCTTGAGTTTGGAGGTGGAGAGAGCATGCTCTTCTTGTGGTCTACATAGTCTCTATGAGATTGAGGGTGACATAGTTTATTGCTTCAACGATTGGCTTGAAGGCTTGGTTTATTCCATCAAAACCAACTCTCCTCATCTCATTTTATTGAGATCCAAGCTTAGTTGAATGATCCATTTCTTGCATTCTATTAGTTGGTTGGCATGGGAGGAATTTCATGTTGGTTTGATTGTTTCTAGTGGTAGTTTGTTGATTAAGCATGAAGGCACCAAGGAACCAACACAACAATCTAGCGGGGTTGGCCAGGAAATATCATGTACATGGATCAACCTTATTTTTTCTTCTTCATCGTGCTAGTGTGTATTTCATGAGGTCATTCTATAGCTTGGGTGTTCATTGTACATTTATGTAACCTCTATTGAAGTTTTTCCTTCCATTCTTTACACATTTGAACCCATTGCATGCTATCACTATCATTTTATTTATTGTGAGTTTGACATGCAAAGACCAAGCTACACTTGGCCATTTGTATTGTTAATACTATGTGAGTGCATAGCACTATATCCCTTGTTGTTTGGAGTTTTTGCATGAGCCATCAAGCTCGAACCATGGCCTTTTTATTTACTTAAATCCCACACCATTACTTAAATAAGTCCTCGATCAATCTATGCTTTGAGTTGTTGATGGAGGTAATACAAAATCCCAAAGCCTAATTCATTTATGTCCCTTCGACATTGCTCACACCCATATTTCATTTATTTCATTGGTAGTTTATTATGTATGATTAATGGTGTTTGCAATTGGAGGATTAGTCTGTGCATGCAACAATTTGGGGAGTTATATTCCATAGTTGAATGGCTTACAAAAGCCCATGTTATTATTTGGAGTTGTTATTTTCATCAAATTTGGTTTATATACTAGTTTTCTCATTGCATTGTGATAGAACTCAACCACACAATCTTGAGTTGGGGGCCACAACATGGTTGTTGGATGCTATACATTTAGAGTGCAATTGTAATTGTTGTTAGTAGATATTGGTTAGCTTATGCTTGTGATTCAAACAATCGTCATAATGGAAAACCTATAATCGTTGGCGCATATAGCGTGGCCATATGCATACATTCAAAAATGTTAATTGATTTGCTAGGGACATGTATTTCTATTGTGCATGTTTTATGTAACATATTATTCTTGTCCGTAATTCCTTGTCATACATATATAGATGTTGGTTCTATTTCCTTGATTATGCCCTCTCTAACTATCTGGGGTCCACATGCATATTGTCATGGGAGTTATATGTAGTTTCTATAGCATGATTTTATTCATATGTTGTTGATGAAGGTCCATATACTTAATTGGTTGAGCACGATTTTGTGGCTTTGTTTGACATGTATGCATACCCACATTTGGTATTACACACTAATATTTAGAACAATGAGCAAAATTTGCATTATTAGCTTGTTTATGTGCTATGTTGGATATGCTACATCCACATATGGAAGGTTTGCAATGAACTTATACACGTAGGGTGACACATGCATTATATTGTGTATCTTCAATTTGCAAATGGAAGTATGATACCACTAGGTGTATCCTAGTACACTATAAACATTTTATATTTGTGTCAAGATGATGTTGTTGCATATAACAACTATATTTTGATAATAGTCTAAACTTGGTTTGATGTAGGGAATAACTGATATTATGTTTATATTGGTGAATGATGGACACACATGATATTGTTTTGAGTGGCATGTTGACGTTACAATACTTTCTTACATTTTCACCCCTTTACGTCCATTTACCTTAACTTATGCACAATTTCGACACATTATATACTCTCGTTGAGTTTCATCTTGTGTATGCATGCATTCATAAATGCATAGTTCAGTTTATTTTGTATGAGATTCTTGCTTCATTGATCATGCTTGTTGATTGAATAATCATGATAGGGAGATTCCAACTGTAGTTAGATATAAGGAGAATACAAGAATAAGTTCTCTTCCAAGCCCAACTATTGAAGAGGTTCTTCCTTTTGAGAATGGTGTTCCTAAGTGGGGAGAAATCCCTTTATGTAATAGAAACATCTACAAACTTAACATAGTGCTTTGATCATTTTTTATTTTTATGTGTCATCTATTGATGCACTTGGTGTGTAGATATTGGAACATGTTTAATGTTGAGCAACCGTGAACTTGTATATTTGGATTGCTTAGTATTTTTTTTAAATTGCACAAGAAAAGCAAGTTGATGCACACACTCTCTCTCTCTCTCTCTCACACACACACACACACAATTATTTATGATCAAATGGATTATTTTCTTTCTTGCTTATTTTTTCTATTATATGCATGGAGTTTATAGAGCTATATGATGATTAAATATATTTTCAATAAATATCTATGACTTCATTTTTTTGTTATCAATGCTAAAGAAGAGTTCATGCTATTAGGTCGGTGCCCTTAGTTTACCTAGGATCCTTGTCCTATTTGACCAAAATGACTCTCTAAGTTCTAGTCATCCAAACAATTGAATGAAGTTATCTAGAAATGAAATTATCTAGAAATGAAATTATGCATATTATTTAGGAGGTAGAGGTGACCCTTCACCTATCAACCTATCCCTTTGTAAAAGGAGAGAAGGAGACATGAACAAAGGTTGAGGAGAATAATTATTTCTGCAATTGAACATACACATTGTTTTAAATTCTAATTGGCCTAACAACAAAGTACAAAGGTAGGATGGCTTGTACAAGGGTTTAACATTAGGGTTAAAATGTGTTTTAGCATCTTATGAAGGTATATGCATTGACTTGTTTCCATGGATAATGTATTCATTTATATATTTTAAGACTAACTTAGCGATGGTTGCAAATCCCTTTCAAACAAACTAAGCGTAGAATCCTTCAAACAGATTCCTGACCATCTGAGGCTTCTCCCACCATGTCTTTGTTGTTTGTGAATCGTGTATGGTTTCATAAACATTCTATGCACTAGGAGCTAATCTAGTTGTATGACTTATTGGATTATCATTTGGCTATATTGACGCTTATTATCAACAACATTATATTTCCAACCATATTTGAGATTTTTCTTTGTGTACATTCTCGACTTTCTTGTTTTTCTTCAAAAACATGTTGTTTTCTTTTCTTTTCCATGTACCAATTCTCATATATGAGTGTACATCACATGCTTAGATAGTTTTGATTTGATTGCTTATTGTTTGTTCCTTACAAGTTTTTATTTCTAGTACTTAATTTCATCCCTCATTTATTCTCTTTCAATAGTTGTAGTTTTTACTTCTACATTTGGATAAATTTTATAGCTATAATTTGCTTTAATTTTTATTTAGGAGAGTGGACTTTATTCACATTTAAGTAGAAAATTTGATATTAATTTCGGTTGAGATAAACCACTAACCTAAGTTTCATTTCTAAAATTCACACACAAATCTAAGGTGACCTAGTACCCCTAAGGTGGAAAGGATTCACTAACTCGACTAACTAATTAATTTGAATTCTACTAGGTGGGTTTAGGGCTTAAAGCATAACCTTATTTTCGTTACCAATTTTTCCCTACAGATCCCCATGGGGGTGTTTCTGTTGTTATTGTTGGGGTTGCAAAGTCCATGATGAACATAGGTAACCTACTCAACTAAGGGCAGATGAGTCATCCATACATTCATTTCTATTATTTATATTTAGATATACAGTTTGCACATTCCTCTTTTTTATTTAATTTAGAGATAGCATATCCTAGTTTAATGCTTTCATGGGTTGGCAAATACTTCATTAAATACATACATATAATTGGCAAATACTTCATTAAATATAGAGCAATGTAAGACCTTGGAAAACATTTTTATAAAGTTTAACTATCTAGAATAATGGGCGAATATTTTTTTATACACTGACTAAGGTATGATCCTTGGTCGAGATTATCTTATGTCCTCAAATATTACCGCAAGAGGAAGAGATTAAGAGATATTATAGGAAAATGGTCATAACTATGGAAATCATCTACCCACTTTCCCTTATAAGCTATAATTATAATTAGCCTTGTTTGCAGTTATTATATGTCAAGAATAATTTTATACTTGCTATCATCTTCTACCATGATTTGTACAACATGAGTGGGACTAATGATTAACATTATGGATTTTCTCCTTGGAGGTCACATGTTCAATTTCAAAGGAGGGTTAGGGCATGTTTATGTGAGAAATGTGTTGTTTACGGATATTTGTGTGGCGATGGTAAAGTACCAACACTCTCACTTTTAAACTAGAGAGTGGGATAATTTATGTTTTCCTAGGTGGACTCTAATACCCCATATCTTCTATCATGAGTTCTAAGAGAAACCTTTTCATAGTCCTTCCAAAATTTTAAAAAAGATTGTCCTTTTTGGGTGGCCCAAATCGTTAAGGTCCAAGAGATTTAAAAAGGGGTGTAGGAGTTAAATGAGAGTGTGCATGATTTGAAGGAATCACTCAATGGTGGAGTATGTGTTTTCCGGTAAATGGTCTCATAGTTAAGGTGGAATAAAAAGAAGGAATCCCTTAGTGGTAAATCTCAATACCTAAAATATACTGAGAAGATTGCTATGGTGAAATTTGAGCTTCGAGACCTTGAGGAGAGACTTCACTTGTAGTGATCATGATTGACCACATGTCGAAATCTAAACAAGAAATTCAAAAAGATGAAAGGTCATTTGAAGCAATCTAAGGAGGTTGGAGGGAGTCCATGCTTATAGAGAAGAATTTACCTTTGGGTAAGCATGTTGGGTTGCCAAGTGATGAGGCCACCATTCAACCTTTCCTGCATCCATAATGGAGCTTTATTCCTTTCCGTATTTGTTTTTTCAAGTAGGTTGGTTGAAAGCTAAACATGTTTTTGCATTAGCTATCAATAATGTGTTAGATGGAACCTAGAATCCCCAGGCTTTGGAAGTCTTTGCCTTTGTGTACAAAGAAGTTTCATGGAAAAGTGTATACCTAACAGATTTAAATAGTCTCCTTTCTAATAGGGTGGATTGGTCTTATAGGTATAGTAGAGATCTTTGCACTATTTTTTAGTATAAATATTTGTTTTGTTAAAAAGGTGGGGAGATTATTTTTGTTAATAAAGGTGGAGAGACTAATAGGTGAAATCACAACATTTATATTAAGAGTTGGCAACCTATATTTTAGTTAGGAGTGACATTCTCAAGAAAGATGTAGGTACTCTTGAAATTGATCTAAAATAGATATGTTGGATATCTTTGACATTGTAAGGAGGGACAATTTGGATATTAATTTGTTTAAGTCAATTGTTGAAGAGTTGACAACCCAATCAAATTTTCCACGTGTTATCCTTCTTCAAAACTAATACAAAAGGAATATTCAAAAGGCAATCCATTAGGTTAATTATGGTCCTCACCCAAGAAACTCCTAAATTTGCGTTTTGATCTCTTCATTCTTCAACAATTAAGTCCTCTACAATTTTTTATCATACATAAAAACTTAACTTGTTGCAAGACAAAGAGTGTTAAATTTTGCAACTTGGAGTAGTGGAATGTTCAATTTTTACATGATCATTATCAGGTCGAGGTCCGGATCTACTCTGGGTCCTAATTTTTTCATCTAAACAATCATGATACAACCTTTCGGAGTTTGGTTGAACCTCTCTTCCATTTACTGAAGCCAAGAATATCTCCCAAGTTGTAGGAATACCATTGAACACTGTTTGCACAAGATCATCATCTTCTACTTTATCTCCAATGGCCATGAGTTGATCTCTTATCTGAGAGATCTTGGAAAAGAAGGTTGCAACAATCTCATCCTTTTCCATCTTAAGTGATCTAAGTTGCTTCTTCAAGGCCCCTCTCTGGGTAGGGGCTTTCTTCTCATAGAGGTTAGCTAGAGTATCAAAGCATTCTTTGGTTGTCCTTAACGGAGCTATCACAACCATCAGGTTGTCTTTAACTGAGTCAAAGATGACTCTCTTTGCCTTGGCTTGCTTCTTCTTCAATGCTGCTCTTCCTCGAGCTGTAGCGGGTTCTTCAATAACTCTAGTGACCAAGTCATCTAGATCGCTCTCTTCTAGGATATTTAGAACACTAGCCTTCCGAGCATTGAAATTTGAGGCTCCCTCAAGCCTATCTTCTGATTTTACGGAAGGAGTAGTCATCTTAACCTTTACTTGTCAACTTGAAGAGTAAGCTTCTGTAAGGTATAAATCTCATCTTAGGATCTATGTAGTTTATGTTAGCTACAAGACAAAGTTATCTACAACCTAAGATCTGATACCATGTTGAAATTTAAGGTTAGGTATACTTCAATGCATAAATAGAACAAGGTTAGATTCATAATAATACTTGTTTCAATAAATTTGATCTACCATAAAATTAAACATAATTTTCATCTCTTTCAACTTTTACACTCTATTGGTCACTGTGTTAAAGTTGGTCAACTTTAACACTCTATTGGTCACTGCGTTAAAGTTGGTCCTTAAGGGTCCTTGAGATGATTCACCAAATGTATAGTAACAAAATAGTAAATAAAGTATAGAAAATAATAGTACTAAAAAATCATTACCATTATTTGAATCAGCCTTATACTCAGATACCTTTAATTTTGATCTTATCACCGAAGGGACAAGTCAATCTAGGTAAACACATTACGTACCTTGAGAGAGAGGGAGTTTAAAGCAGAAGAAAACATACCTTAGATTATTCAATCAAATTAGCAGCATAGCCACGCGGCCGACAGGGATACAGTCACACATGCAGACATAAAATACAGTCACGCGGTAGGATCTTACACAGTCACGAGGGCGGTGTGAATAAATTCACATACCACAGGTATATAGTCACGATGGTGTAAATATGAACACACTAGAATGGAGATCACCGGTCACACTGCAAGTGATCACATGGAGCAAAGCCACGAGATGGAAGAGTCACGTGAGTCAGGGATAGGAACATAGGATAGCCCAATCATGTAGAAGACACCTAGAGCAGAGAAAGGATCCCACAGGATAGCTCCACGGTCATGCGGAGCAGAGACCACGCAGATGGAACATATCACGCGCACAAGAAAGCGTCACACTCATGCGAAGCAAAGACCACGTGGATGGAACAGATCAAGCGCATAGGATAGGGCCACGGTCATGCGAAGCAAAACCGTCACACAGGAAGAAAATCATGCGGACAATCACGGTGGAGGATGCGAAAGGATCATGCAGAAGCAATCACCTTGGAGGATGTGGAAGGATCACATAGAAGCAGTCACCGTAGAGGAACACACATACACTAAGCCACATGGGTGATGGAGTCAACAACAGTCGAGAGCCAAGGTAAGAGATGGATACAAAGTATATATCTTGAATGATACCCCTTTCCTTTGTATATAGGTTAGGGTGCTTAAATAACACAACATGAGTCAAACACTTAGGTTTTCTCAGGAACAAGATAAAATGAAGTGGTCCAAAAATAAAATAATAAAATAAATGGTTCAAGGATTATAAAATAAAACCATAAGGTGAAATGGTGTAACAATAAGAAAATGGTCAAAAGATAAAATAATAAAAGGTCTAATAAAACCACAAAGTAAAGTAAATGGTCAAAAGGTTTTAACTTTTTTTTTAATAATAAATATTAAAAACCATAAAGTAAATGGTCCAACCTAAGAATAAAATAACTTAGGTTAGTGTACCAACAATAATAACAAAGGTACACACACAAAAGAGTGTCGAGATCAAACAACCCACATACACACAAGATCAAGGTGGACCAACATTTACTTTTTACCTATGGGACCAACAAGGCCAAGGACTTTAATCTTTTCTCTCTTTGAAGGTACAATGTTCTATATATATTTTATGATCATTGTATAAGGGGAAGATCCAAACCGGATGGTACGATCTTTTGGTCCTCAATACTGCTCCTAAGGGTTAGGTGCTAGGGACATCATCAAAGGGTGGCCAGTCGCTTGCCAAAACAACATAGAAGTAACGATTAGGAGAGAGGACATCATCATCTTCCATTCTTAAAGAATGGCTCTCAGCCCTAGGCTAAGTTTCAGTCTCGGACTGAATCATGTTGATCAACCCTTGGACCCTGACCGGGTCCTCCATTCTCTTGGAGAATGGTCCTCAGTACTAAGTTGAGTTTCAGTCCCAGATTGAAAGTTGATCAACTACCTGCATGACCTACTTGGACATCGTGTCCTTGGTCCCAGACCAAAATACCCTAGAGGCACATAGGGGCCCTAGCCACATGCTAGGGGCTTTGTCGTGGCATCAACCTGCTTGGTCCCATACCAAGACCCCATGAGACTACTAGGGGCCCTAGGGTACCTTCTAGGGTCTTACTTTGCCCTAGTTAAATGACTAGGGTACCATCCTCTCTAAGAATGGGTCTTGTAGCTGCACTAATTTTAACAGACATGTCACAACATGATTTACTCTATAGAATAAACTTGCATTTCCTTGGATGCTAGCTTGTATGAATGGAATATTGCAACATTCTTAAAAAATAGTGTCCATTGATACAAACCCTTTGTTATTTTTTAACAATGTTGTCCCTCCATCTCTGTTCTGAGATTTCCTAAGGAAAAAAAACTATAATGCTACTAGACTTTCATTAAGCAAATGCTTACATTTTGGTCTCTTCTTTTTTTCAAGACCTGATGGCTAATTGAAATCATGCAAAAAAGAAACACCACAATATTTTCTATGCATTCTCTACTTTACCCTACGACTACAAACAATTTCACAAAATTGTCATCTGCATGCTTTGTTTTTCTTTCATAATAGCTTTCCGACATGTACTATTTCTTAAAGAGTTTCTTGAATTCTGACCATTCCTTCTTAGAATGTTTTTTGCCAGTGCTTGGAACCTTGTAAAATGAAGACCAATTATGGCTTATAAGTAGATTTGGTGCCAGCTGCATCATTTTAAATCAATAAATAGAAATTGCAGGGATGTACAGATTTGCATGAACATGACACAATCAAGAGAAAAGTGCAACTTGATTTCCATCAACCCTTGTTGTTTTATCTTCATGGTGGAGAATTTTTTTTCCTTCACATTCCTTTTTAGCAATCTCTTTAGTCGAAATGCTCCATTGTAAAAAAAGATAGAATAGATCCCTTCTACAAATTCCCTATATCCAACAAGGTACACAAATGTGTAGTTATTCTCAATGATGATTTAAACCACTGCATAGATGTCATGATGAATGAAGACTTGAACATGTTTATTTGTAGCTTATATTTTCAAATTGTTTCAACTAACTCATTTTCCTCTGCAACTCTGTTTGAAGCGTCACAGCTAATGAAACTTTCCATTTTATACACAATTTTGTTAGAAATTATATATTGCAAATATGAGCGGGTAACTACATTTATTTATATGCTCCATTGTTGCTTCTTCCATTGATCAGTAACATAAGATTGTCATTTCTTTCTTTCACAATGCACATGTTAAGTAGCATTTTTTTTATGTGGTCCACATGCATGGGCAATTTTGTTGAAAAATCCTTTCTATTCCAATGGTCTCTGCTGCTATCTAGAATTACAATATATTTTGTCAAAAAGACTACCACCAACTTGGAGACAATACTTTTAATCATTCCACTCTCCTTTTCTTTTTTCAATCTTTTGCAGCGAATTTTGTTCTTCATTCAAAATGCTTTTGAAATGCCAAACAGATCTATTGATTTCATCATTTTGTTTCTACATCTGAATGGATTAAATATGAATTCTATCATTCAAGCAAAATACTCTCCTGCAATTTTCCCATACAATTGCTAGAGTCTTCGACATAGATTAGTCGAACTTATCGAACCAAATATAAATACAAAAAAAAACGTTCTTCCAATCTATCTAAAACAGGTGGCGATGTCGGTACATTGCCACCTCATGGCTCTTGTTTATATAAATATAATCATGAGATACAAAGGGATATAGGGATATACTTATTGAAAAAAGACTGCCACCAACTTGGAGACAATACTTCTAATCAATCCACTCTCCTTTTCATGTTTCAAACTTTTGCAGCTAATTTTGTTCTTCATTCAAAATGCTTTTGAAATGCCATACAGATCTATCAATTTCATCATTATGTTTCTACATCTATGAATTCTATCATTCAAGCAAAATACTCTCCTGCAATTTTCCCATACAATTGCTAGAGTCTCCCACATAGATTAGTCAAA
>LPNX010928978.1:461702-544555 GCA_001517045.1 Pseudotsuga menziesii | reverse complement strand
TATATGATTATGTATGGGTTATAACAAATTGAGTACGTATAGGCATTTTGTATGCAACTATTCTAGCATTCCCTCTAGCGAAGGTTTTGGATATTCAATCTGATAGGTACAGTCCACCATATTTTCACTCTGCTTTTACATTATCTTCCCAGAAAATGATCCTAGATCAATAAAGGAAGCGATCGACTCAATGGAGGGTGAACTCTGGAATAGGGCCTGAGTAGCACACTAGCGGATTGATAGGTCCAATAAATTCCACTGCCCATCGTTAAAATGGCTTTATGAGCACAATGGGTTGCAACGCAATTTAATCTCGCTCTGATAGTCATCCCATGTGTTGGCAAACAATAGACTACAACATCCATAAAAAAAGTTGGCTACCAGAGCTTGGATACCGTATATAATCAAGAGATACAAAGGGATATAGAGACATATTTATTGAAGTTATATTAAGGAATATATAAGTTTTGTACTCTGATTTTGTGGCAAAATATTTCGACGAAAATGAAGTTTAATGATGAGAAATTAGGAAGATCTCTTGCACCTCAAGAATTTATGCTTTAGTGTTATTTAGAATAAAATGAATAATTGGAGGGAAAGATATGAATATTTCTATTACTTCTGTTGAACGAAATAAATAAATTAGTGCTAAATTCGCCAACAAGGTAGTGATTTCCAAGTCAAATATAGGAGAAAAGTTAGACTTTTGAAATAAAAACAATATGAAATAAGTGATTTACAATTAAATGCTTGAGATTATACTAGCATACCACAATTCAGTGTTAGTTCATTGTCGAGCAATGACGGTGACATAATTTTGGGATTACCTTGGACAAGGACAAAACATTGGGGATTTATATTAAAAAAGAAGACAAATTTGCAATAATTACAATGAAGCTAGATTCAAAAGTTCTCTCATTAGAATGCCTTAAATGATATCTCAAAGGTGATCCTTCAAGATAATCAGAAGTCGGTTCAAAAGATGCAAAAAGAATTTGACAAGATCGTCGCCGATAAGGATAAATAAATTTCTTGTCTAAGTGATCATAGTAAAAAAATATTGCTACAAATAAGGCAGACAAAGAATGAAAAGCAATGCGGTCAAAAAGTTAGAAAAAACAAATAAAGATCTCAAAAAAAATATCTAGCAAAGATAAAGACAACTCCCACCTGAGGAACCTCAATCATAGATTTGGCTTGATCGAATAAAAGATTAAGAGGTCCAAGCACTAAACTTAGGACCTTTGTAAAGGTAAAGAATTGTAGTATATAAAAAGGTGAAAAAGTCACCATTTGAATAAACCCACATAAGGAAGAATAATCTAAGAAAAGTAACTGAGAGCAATACATATATTGCTAAACTTAGGAAGGGAGGGGAAACAATTCATTATCAGGCTCCTCTGTGCACTCTTTCGCTCCCATGCATTCTAATGATGCAAATGTGACATTAAGATTTAATTACCATTAAGTTGGGAGCGATAATCAAACAAAGAGATGTGATGTGGCAAACCTGAGTATCGTGGTTTTGATTGCCTCATGCTACATTAAATGTAACATCCCTTTTTCCAACTTCCCATTTTGCATGCCTAAGGGTTCTCAATCACACATGCAGTGCCTTAATCCAACAAGATTCATTGAAGATTAGAATGATGGATTCCTAAAGCATTGTTGATCTCTCAATGATAGTCCTCTAGTTCTTGCTTCAACACGATGCTCATAATACCATTGACTCAATAGAAGGTTATAAATATGATCACACTGACTTGTTGGCAGCCGTATTACAAAGATAAAATCACATTATCATCATAAAAAGATGATGAACTTATAGCTATGCATAAACAGTGAGACCAAGTCTCTCAAACATAACTAGGTTAGGATAATATGGGAATTTTTAACACTTCATCAAAAGGCTATAGCCTCTTACAACTTCCTCATTACTACATGGTATTATGAAGAACTCGGTCTTCATATAGTGATGGTACCATGTTGATTCAACACATGTAAAATATTTACAATAAATTGTTATGGAAGAAGCTCTAAATGTCACTTATCCTATACATTCTACTCATCTACATGCATATGAGCTTGGACTTGCAGATGCTCCTCTTAATCCCCAACATTGTAATAGTAGCTCGTAGCTTCATTATCAACATCAACACATTGCACTTCTATCCATCTCACGTCAATTGACATAGATGCAACTTGGCATACCCCTCTTACAATCTCAACAAATTGTCATATCCAATATTCATGCTAATAGTTGTTTTGTCACAAATGTTCTTAATAATCATGGTATGCATCCATGCACATTCAGGCTCTCCCCTGAGTGCCAAATTCCATCATAGTAGTGTCCTTAAGGTATCATGAAACCCCAAGGGAACATCTTCCATTTGATTCTTTGACAACTTTTTCTTTTAAACCATGGGAACAACAACCTCCCAAGGGTATATCCAACAACCTGCAAGCCAGGTATACTGGTAACTTGTGACTCAGCAGGGATCGAGACGTCCAAAAGTCCACCGAGGTGACCCTCTATCCCAGGGATCTCCTACACTTCGAGCCTTGTCACAATGGGCCAATGGGCAACCCTACCCCCCATCGATTTTGAACCTTTGACCTCCAGGGAGATAATACATGTTCTTGAGAATTAGGCCCACTCCTCCAACAACTTTTGGAATATAGCTAATCTAGTGTCCTTAAGGTATCACAAAACCCTAAGGAAATACCTCCCATTTGATCTTCCAACAACTAGTTCAAGATAACAATCTATTATGGAGTTAAAAAACATGCTACCAACAACTAGTTGAGTATAGCCAATCTATCAACATTAGAAAATAAGTTACTAGGGTAGGAACTTCAAATTGATTCTACCCATCAAAATTGATGCTCATGCCAAATTCATTAAATGTATCACACATTCTAAAGGACGTTGATGATGGGTTTGGCCATGTTTTAGATGTATTTGACTAATAAACTTGTGATGAGCAATTTTCCCATCAAATTCCATCCCCTCGTGATGAGCAATTTTCCCATTAATTTCCATCTCTACATGTTGCAAACCATTGAATGAAAAGTCCAAGCACTAAGCCATTAAATGGTCTCCATGATTCCTCAACTCAAAATGGTCAACAAATCCCTTTAGTAAATCAAAATGATATTGATGAACATGTAGAAGCCGAGGATGTTAGACATATTCCTTAACCTTACCAAGGAATAAGATTTTATAAATCATAAGAAAACTATTTCAACAGACAATGAAATCTTGCCCAAAAAATATATTACGATATCAATCACCTCTTAAACAAACAATATCACCACTTTATATATAAATAATGCCATGATCCATTATAAATAGCTCATTTATTTATAAATAATGCCATGATCAATTATAAATAGCTCACAAATTGACTCGAATCGATGACCTACACAATTCTTTTAAGTGCCAAACTATTATTGATAACTATCCCTATCTTATTAGAAATATGACATAATACTACACTCGATTAAGACTAAAAATTCAAATGTCTTGGTATTAAAACTGGACCCGATTAAAGCTTTTGATAGAGCCAACTGGACCTTCATCAGATTGTTTCTCATTCAAATAGGTATCCCTCTTATGGGTGTCAATTGGATTATGGGTTGTGTCACGAGCTCCTGTTTTGCTGTATTAGTAAATGGAACTCCCTCTGATTTTTTTCCTGTCTCCAGGGGGCTTCGTCAAGGTTGTCCCTTGTCACCCCTCTTATTCATTCTGATTATGGAGGGCCTCAGTCGTATTATTATGGATGCACAACACTATGGAATGATAATGGGTTATCGGTACTCTCCACATCTGTCTTTAACACACTTGTTTTTTGTGGATGATGTTATTCTTTTTGGTATGGGCACTAATGATGAATGGAGTGCTTATAAAGGTGCTCTTGATTTATTTTGCCGGGCATCTGGGATGTCTGTTAGCCCATTAAAATCTACTTTTCTATATCAGAATGTGGATTCTGACATCAGGGGAAAAATTGTTGAGCTATTTCCTTTAAGGATGGATCCTATTTCTGTGGGTTTCAAGTACTTGGGCTATCATCTTAAACCCTTGGGATACCAAACCTCGGATTGGAGATGGATGATCGGCTTATTTGAAAGAAAAATTCATAACTGGACTTACAGGTATCTTTCACTTGGGGGCAGAGTGGTCCGCATAAAAGTTGTTCTAACTGGGTTGGTTGTCTATTGGTTTGCTTTGGCAAGATGCCCTAAATCCATACTAAATGCACTGCGCAAACTTATTTTTTCCTTTCTCTGGGGTTCCTCTGACGGACATCAAATTTCTCATTTGGTAAACTGGGAAACCCTTTCCTTACCTATTGAATTCGGTGGTTGGGATATCAAGAATCTTGAATGGTTCGGTATTTCTCTGAGACTTAAGAGTATGTGGCAACTACTTTCTGGTACTGGGATCTGGAGCAGGATTATTGTCCATAAATATTTAAAGAATAGACATCTTGAAGATTGGATTCGTGGCCGGACATTCAATATTATTGGTACTTCTTATTTTTGGAATGGGTTTATTAGGATTATTGAGTGGATCACCTGTCAGCTGGGATGGAAGGTGGGTAATGGATTAAAAATCAAAGTGGGCATTGACCCCATTGCAGGGCTCAACTCGCAGTACTTTCTTTCAGAGGAGCTCAGAGAATATCTCAGTGACCTGGGGATTACATACCTTGCACAGGCTCAAAACCTGGATGTAAGTGGTACGGATGGGACAGGTTGGTACTCTGCCTCTGACCTGCTATTGGGGGGTGAATGGGCTACTCAGTGGTCTGCCTATGTAAAAGGTCTGTCACATGGGGGTATTAGGATTGGACATACTAAGGACAGGCTATTATGGATGTTTGATGAGCAGATGGGTAAGGTGACAGCAAAGAAAGCATATGAATTTATTGTCTCAAATCACAAAACTGTTTTGGAAAATGATATTATGATGAAGATTTGGTACTTTAATATTCCCCTTAAGATTAAGTGTTTTGTGTGGCTCACTTGCAATAAGAAAATTTATACTTGGGACATATTAAGCAAGAAAGGAATGATCGGACCTAATAGGTGCTGTCTCTGTAAAGAGGAAGTTGAATCTGTTGATCACCTATTTTTTAGCTGTCATTTTCTAAAGGAGGTGATCAGTGGGCTCAATAGTATATTTGATGAGAACATACTATGGAATGCGCCTACCTTTTTGGAAAATCTCTCTATTTGGGTTTCAAATAAGGGTTCTTTACTATATCTGCCCCTTTTCTTTATATGGAATATTTGGAAGGCCAGGAACCGATTATGTTTTGATGATCAGAAACCTATTATGACTAGTCTGTTACATATTATTTTTGAGGAGGTAAATACCTTTAAGCCTCTGTTGAAGCACAGGCCTAAAATTAGGAATATTGGGAAGGCACCTACTTCTATGTTTCCTAGGATCTTTTTTGATGGAGCAGCTGCAAATAACATAGGTGGAGCGGGCTTTTGTATTTGGCTGAATGAACATCACCTTCTTGCTTGCAAACTTGGATGTGGCAGCTGCACTAATACTAGAGCAGAACTCTTAGCACTCTGGGCATCACTACGGGTCGCCAAGGATATTGGGTTGCCTTATCTACATATCCTTGGCGAATCCTCTGTGATTATAAACTGGGCAAAAAAGGAATCTACCTTGGACATGGTGAATCTTGAGGCTTGGTGCTTCAACACCAGAATTCTCATGTCCTCATTTACTTGGGTGGATTTCAGACATGTCTATAGGGAACATAACAAGAGGGCAGATATCTTATCCAAGGAAGGATTACACTTGGCTCCGGGCCATCTCTTACTTACTGAATCATTTGGAAATGAGATTATTGGGGTTGACTCATCTCAGCTATTTTAGAATATGCTCATTCTATTACAGTTTGTCTCACATGATTCATTGAGCTACTATCAGGTATTGTTGAGCAAGCTACTACAGGATACAAGAGTCACCTTCTTTGCTTGGATCAGATTTCTGGGCTCTTGTTATTTTCTCTAGGGACATGGATGACTAATTCTTACAGCTCTCTTATGAGATGGATTTATTGTAGTGATTCCCTGGTGCTTTGGGTATCCCTGTATTTCTGCGGTTTTCTGTTTTGTTTTGGAAGTATGTTTGTTGTATTGGTATATATCACATGTTATTTATTCTGCTGTCACTTGGAACATTTCTGATATAACCGAAGATGTAAAAAGTTCCTTTGATTCAATGAATACCAAGGAATGGTTTTTTTCGACTGAAAAAAAAAAGAAGAAAAAGAAATATAACATAATATAATAATGAAAACTACAATACTAAACAACTATATATTATTGATAACTATCCCTATCTTATTAGAAATATGACATAACATAATAATGAAAACTACAATACTAAACAACTATATAGTTGAAGATGTGAAAGCCATGGTCGTAGTCACAACAAATTATAGAAAAGGATGGATTCCTTCCAACATGCTGCCAAACATCAATCCGACATGAGATTCATGTCCACGTGATCTTAGAGTGATTAATTATATCAATGTTTTGGTCTTTCAAAATACTTGAAAGTGTTTAATTTTGCAGAAAGACTATGATTAAGAACTCTTTTTAATATGTAATAATAATTAACCATAATGGGTACCATTGTACAAGGTACAAAATGACTATCAAATATGTCCCTCATTGTCTCCCTTACACTGTTTTTATTGAGTGGCCTCTTTGATACGATTCAGATGTTCTTTCTCTATGTCCTTTACATTGTTTTATTGAATGGCACTTTCTCTATGTCCTTTACATTGTTTTATTGAATGGCATATGCTGTTCAACATGATTGAACGTGACCTTGAAAATCATTATAATCATTTGTTATGTTAGATTTTTATAATATATTAATAATAATATAATTTTAAGATTATGGTAGTTTTATTAAAGTGATAGATGGGACTTTTTTTTATAATGTTTTAATAATAATATAATTTTAAGATTCTGATAAAGTCTTATCAAAGTGATATATGAGACTTTTTTGTTTTTTGTTTTTATGAGAAAAAAAACTTTTTTAAAGAACTACAATAATTTATGAAAATATATTTAATTATAAAAAATAAATAGTTCAGTGGGTTAGCTTAAGTCATTGAGAGTTGTTTACGTTAGCAAAATGTCTCAAGGTCAAATTTCCCGATGGCTATGCAGGGCCTCACTCGATGCCTCCATCAGATTAAGCCCCGTAATCAGGGCCGACGGTTTACTTTGGATGCCATCCTAAAAAAATGAGGAAGTACCTGAAGGTTTCTTGAGCGATGTTCCATCTTAAAAAAAATTATAAAAATTAATTAATATTTGATATTATTTTTATAATTTTATTTAGATAATATAAAATAACAGTTATAATCTATATAAATATATTTAATTATAAAAAAATAATATTTGATATTATTTTTACAATTTTATTTAGATAATATAAAACAATTCAATTGTGATGTTGTGCATGTAAGGATCAAAATTCAGTATGTTACACCATGATAAAGGGCTCATAGCATGTCCCAGAAGTGTTGTTAAAAAATTGGTCGTCATAAGAAATGCTAATTTTTATTTTTGACCTTTTTAAAAAAGTGTATTTATATTAAAATTTCATAAAAATGGATATGTTACAAATTGTTCGTCCTAGTAGCTAGCAATTGGAAAGTTAGTGTCAAAGTGTCTAGCTAAGTCGTCTCCTCCAATGTCTTCCATTAATTATGCCATAGAACTCATCAACGAGGTCTGGGTCTTATACATTGTATATACGTCGACCTCATATCACACACACAATCAGGTTGTGAAAGCCATTCGTAGCTCTCTTTAATTGCATTTGAAACAATGGCATCTACAGTGATCTCATGTCCATTGCCCATAATATTAATTGAGCCTTCAGTGTATAGTTGAATTAGAAGAAAACATAGTTGCATTAGCATAGATCCATCTTAAACATGGATCAATTGAGCCGAGAGGAATCAATTTTTGGGGGGTAAATATTTTTATTTTAAATTTTTAACACATCAAAAAAAAATTCACACCTCACGAAATTCAATCCCTTTAGATGCTCGATAGATCCAGGTTTAAGATGGATCTACGCTGGTTTCAGTTATTGTTATTTTATCATCTGAAATTCATTTTTTAATTATTTTATTTTTCGTAACATTACATTACACTGTTAGAACATCTCTCTCAGACTGGGTTGTGGAGTCTCTTGCTACTCTCGATGCAATTTTTTTCTTTCTATACCTGGGTTATCTTAATAATTATATTTGGCACCCCTTTTTTTTGGTAAAGCTACAACTGTGTATTATATCAGGTCATAAAAAAGTACATGTCTTTCAGCTAACGGAGGCGGCCTGAGGTGATGAAACCACCATCTCAGGTGCTCAAAAACGATGAAAAAACTATTAACTTGATAAAAAATCCCATATAGAGCAACCAAGCAGAGCAGTAGTTCTGGCACTGATCATACATAAAGCTAGTAATTACATGACTAAGAAACAAACTAGATAGCAATTTGAAACAAAGAAACTAAGTGTCATAGAGGTAACCCAGAGCCACCATGTCCATTCTAGGAGCTTGCTTATGCATGAGGAGAATCAGGTTTTTCCTCCAAGATAGGACAACCACCATGAAAAGCTTCATCTAGGCTTTGAGAGGGGTGCTTGGGGGTCTGCGACGAGGGGAGGCGTTGCTCTCCTCCTGCTCTCTAGCTCTCTTATGCTACAACGGGCCTGTTGTAGAAGACACTCGAAAGGGGAGTGGTATCGAAGAGGCTCCCGAGGGAGCCTTGGCTCCAGAATGGCCACTGTTGGTAGCAGTTGGGGCACCACCATGACGCACCGGCATTGAGCCTCTACTTTGACCAGTGGCTTGTCCTATTTCCTCCCCCTACCCTAAGCCCTCAAGTTTGTTGTTGCGACTCATTGAAAAGTTCTCCTAGGTGAAGCTAGAGTCCAGGCCTCTGAGTCGTTCGTCCAATTAGCTCTAATATCTAATAGGTTAGCTCTAATATCTAGAATCATGGCCTTGGTCGTATCCCAATTGGTCATCATATCCTCCACTAGAGTGCCCATCATATTTTTTACCAACCAATAGTAGTTTATCCAGCCTCCATGTCGCCGAGAGGCTAGAATTGCAGACTCTGTCGCCTCCCGGGTATCAATCAAGCCATAGGTCGAGCTAGGGATGTTGTCTGCATACCCATCCATAGCCACCCAGTCCAAATTGCCCCTGGTACCATGACCAACACCAAGCCTATTTCCTCCCCTTCTCAGTGTCCTTCTCTGGCATGACATGGTTTTGAGGCAGCTTGAGACTGCACTTGCTAGAGAAACTGAATTCAAGACTAGAATTGCTAGCACCTCTATCAAAATGCAAATGCCGAGTCCGACCATCTTGCCCTCCTTATCACTGAAACCAGAGTTAATTCGCATGGCCATCACATAGGGGATGGTAGCAGGTTTAATGGTGTTGGTACCTCGTTGCCCAAACTCCCATCGACGACAAGACATCTTCAATGGGAGGAGTAAATGCACCGTGTGTCATCCCCTCTAGCTGTATTAATCTACCATCGTCGCTCTGGTCAATGTGTTGGCATAGGAGCCCATGCTGCATGGTGCCTCCACGTGCCCCTTCCACCTAGCCACCTGCATCGAAAAATATTTGACACCCTTATTGATATGACCAAATTAAATAATTTCACGTCGATTTAAAATGTTTTAATAGACATAAAATCCTAGAAAATAACATTTTGTAAATGAAAAATTTATCCAAAAAAGTCCCATGATTTCCCCACTTCTCTAATTCACCTTTCCCCACTAGGATTGCCCAATGTACGGAATTCCCCTTCCTCATTGTTAATTTTACACTACTCTCTTTTGAGTTTTTATTGTTTGTTTGTAGTGGTTTGTTATAGCTTCATGAAGTGGTTTTTTTTATTGTTTGTAATGGTTTGTTATAGCTTCATGAAGTGGTTTGTTATATCTTCATGAAGTAAGTTTTTATTATTATTATTTTAACTGTTATAGATCTTCATGAAAGTACGTTTTCTTTTTGTTATTTTAACTGTTCGTATTTAATTTTGTACGTTTTCTTTTTGTTAATTTTTTTTTCTTATGCATAACTTTAATGGAATAACTTTGATTAAGAATATAATAATTTATTTGGCACATTATTTTTTTTGGTTTGTTATATCTTCATGAAAGTACGTTTTCTTTTTGTTATTTTAACTGTTTGTATTTAATTGAGTACGTTTTCTTTTTGATAATTTTCTTTTCTTATCCATAACTTTAATGGAATGACTTTGATTAAGAATATAATAATTTATTTGGCACATTATTTATTTTTTTTATAAAATGTATAGTAAATTTTTTACTTGTATACTTTTTTTTCAAAACTTTTCATCATGAAAAAGCTTCATGAATATATATACCCTTCGAATGTGATCAGTATGTCCATAAATATATACCCTTCGAATTTGATCAGTGTGTGCATATGCTTATGTGGAGAAAACAAATTTAGTTTTTACCCTAGTTAAACAAGTCTTTATGCATAAAATGATATAAATTCAATTTTTAACAGGTAAAATAATTACAGAAAATCCCCCAAATTTTATTAAACAACATCTTACACAGGAGGTAAACATATTTCTCAATTCTTGAACGAATACATCCAGAAGTCACGAGCTCGAGCCACACGCAGCTACCACTACCAGTACCAATCTTCTTACATATTACAGTTTTTCTGGGTGGTCTACCTATTTCCTATATTTGTCATCTTCTTTGAAAGAAAAAGCTGATGTACAATCCCCGTCAGAGATTTCTGTATGCTATCAATCAGGCATTAAATTCCCAGCAGGATAGCTAATGGGAGGAATTATTATTGTCTTCTTCATTATTCTTGTTGACAAAGTCTAAATCCAAATCCATTCCGACCATGGCCAGGGCAAGATGGCCCTGGAGGGCCTTCGTGTTCTTCTCAGATTCTCCATTGACATCGTCAAGCAGTGTGAGGCGAGCATGCTGTATGAGCCTCGTGTCTTCATCACCTCTCAGGATTTTGAGAATGTGGCTCATGCATGGCCTCCATGATTCCATTGGGTGGAGGCACAAAGTCGCTGCTCTCATCATTCGGTCTACCTGCCTGGCCTTGCATGACGATTTCAGTTCAGGGTCCACCAGCTCCTCTGCCAGTCCTCTGTATAGTAGCGGCCTTGCCTGAACAAACATACCCAAAACAATGAATCTAGCTGGTCATCAATTATCTCTTCAAACCTATTGAATCTAACCAATTCATTGGTTGCATTGATTCATTGGATGCACTGAATATGAACATTATCATTATGATTGAACCCATTGAATCTGAACAGTTAAGTGGGTTTAGTGAATCCGAATATTGTCAATTGAATGTAGATTAAATAGTTAGTTGGGAAGAATGTTGTTATACATCCAACCAGATTCAAATCTCACTGTATCCAGATTCAAATCTCAAATATCACTGTATCCAGATTCAAATCTCAAATAGAATAATATTGACTCACCCAAAGAACCAAGTTCTCAACCTCAGGGCGTTCTGTGTCAATGGCCTTCCTTCCTGTCAGCAACTCCAATAGAACAACTCCAAATGCATAAACATCAGTTTTCTCGGACACCTTCCCATGCTGGAAATATTCTGGAGCCAGATACCTGTATCCAAATGCCCTTTTATTTATTCTTCACATCATCAAGCTTGTGTACTAGACCATGTAAGAGCCTATTGAATTTACATAGTGCATTTCGTCCATTGAATATGGATATCACCACAAACCAATCTAAATTTCAATCCTAGCAGAAACCCATTTGAATATGCATATCATCTGAATATGGATACCAAGACAAAACCATCTAAATCAGGACTGATACATATCCCACAAATGGCTGAACCAGACATGCAACCTCTGAAATCTAATCTCAAGGCTTATATCAGATTCAGCTCGGATTTATATCAGATTCCAGTTTAGATGGTTATGTGCAAGTATCTTATCTGATCTGATAAGAAAATGGTCTTTACATGGAAATGGCATGCCCACAAATATTTGCCTCACCCAAAGGTTCCTTTGACTGACTTGCACAGAAAGGGTACAGAAGCTCCCATCGTCCATGTTGCTAGCCCAAAGTCACACAGCTGCAACAGAAATTGACACAAACAGTACATAACAAGGATCTGAACATTATGGAATGAAGAATCCACATGCAAATTGCAATAGTAATAGATCTGATCAATACATGCAAACCCACTGTTACATTACCTTGGCCGTTTTCCTGGAGGATAAAAGAATGTTTGAGGGTTTGATATCTCTATGAAGGACACATTTGTGAGTGCCGTGATGCAAATAATCCACAGACTTGGCAATTCCTACTGCGACTCGAAACCTGGCGTTCCAGGACAGAGAGCCCTTTCCTTTCATTCTTTTTTCTGCATTTTGCATCAAAACATTAGGAATCAGGATTCCTGTTTTCAGCCCAACAGAAAATAAATGCCCAAAAGAAGAAGAAGAATAACAGATATAACAGTACCATGATGATGGTATTCCAAACTTTCACCATCAAAAAACTAATGGGACTTCTTTCTTTTCAGTTCAACAGAAAATAAACGCCCAAAGAAGAATAATTACAGTTATAAATATACCATGAAGATGGTATTCCAAACCATCAAAACTCTAATCAGGCTTCTTTCTTTTCAGTCCATCAGAAAATAAAATGCCCAAAAGAAAAGTAATTACAGATGGCCTTCCAAACTTCCAGCATCAAAACACTAGGAATCAGACTTCTTCTTCTCAGTACAACAGAAAATAAAATGCCCAGAAGAAGAAGAATAACAACAAATATAATACCATGAAGATGATACTCCAAGCTTCCACCAGATATGAACTTGTAGACCAGAAAGAGGCCCAGGCGATCAATGCAGTAACCTAACAGAGGAACCACATGACGATTTTTCAAGCTGCCTGCAATGTGAAGTTCTCTGCAGAAAGCCTTGTCTGATTCCTTGTCATCACAGTCCAGTCTTTTCACAGCAATCAGTCTCCCAAACCATAGCCTACCTCTGTAAACGCAGCTGTGAGCTCCCCTCCCAAGCACTTTGTCTATACCAATAAAAAAATTATCATAATCAAGATAACACCAAACAATAAGAAAATACACAGAATTTGTGCAGGAACTTGATTTGATTTGTATGTACATTGATATTAGATCAGAAATACCTTGAGAGAAGTCAGATGTAGCCAAGCGAATCTCTTCATAATCGAATCTAGTCAAGCCTTCCACAGCAGGCAAAATGTTGCGTTCCAAGGACTGGATCCTTGCCCATTGAACATCCGATTTGTGGGTGGAAGCCATGATATCATCAATACAGTCTGGGGTCTCCAGTCCTTTCTCAAGATTCACCAACAATACAGTCGGTCTAGACCCAACTGGATTATTGTTATTGCTTATATTGCATGCAGATTCCAAATCCAGTTGGGAGCCGAAGCTGAAACGAAAAGAAGAATTGACAGAAGTGATATCCAGATTCTCTGTGGCTCCTGGACTACATCCCAACCGATCGACTATATTGCCCGCAAGAAGCCAAGTATCATTGTTCTCAAATTCATTTACACTATTAAGATTTGTAGCCGATTTTTTACTTCCTGTTAGAAGTCCCATGGTGGCGAGACCCCATCTATTTTTCCCGCACAAAATCTTCATTTTCATGGCGGTTTCACAGTCCACCGAAACTTGTGCAATCAACTCTCCGTTCTTATTAATAGGACCATCATCAATGCAACCCTTGCTTTTATGGTTTTCCTGGACACCACACTCCGATTTCTCCTCATTATTCACACTGGAGACGCACCCCATGAATAATGTTATATCATATCCTCCGTCAGATCTGGAGTTGGAATTTGCACCCAAACAAAAGCAAAAGAGTGAAAAAGAAAGTTGCTGAAAAAGGCTGCCAGTCTTCTGGGACACTTTCCAAAGCCGGAGGTACCTTGTTCCTTCGAATGCAAGAAATGCCCACAATATGTGAGAAAAAAGGGCAATTTATTCAAACAATGAAGAAGATATAAAGGCAATTACATAAATGAATGTCACAGAGAAATCTTCAGCATTGTCGGCGAGTTCTATGAATCAGAGAAATGGAGAACAGATTCAATTCAAGAATCCCCATGGGCAAAAGAGAATCTGAACATGTCGCGCCCAAATGCCCGCAAACTCCGCATAAACAAAGAAAAACACTTTTAAATTTATAACCACCGGTCCAACACAGTGATTCCGTTTCAAGTAGGGTAAGAAGAAATTGGAGCTTGTTATATTGGATTTTCATCGGATTTAGCTCACCTGCACAACTTCACTTGTTTTAAATATTTCTTCTCCTGTTTTCAGGTAAATTGTTGTTTAGGGTTTATCAAAGGTGAATTAATTGGGTAAAATCAGTTGACAAATCTTTACGTTGTAACTTAATTTTGTGACACAACAACACATTGTTAAGGTTTACACTTTCTTTGCTTTTAGGGTTAAGTAAAAGGAATCTAGAATTTATCGAGCTTAATTAATGGACACTGTAATCCTTTGACTTACTTTTGACGTTTTGACTTACCTTTGTGACTTGACGTGAGTGGATTGTTAAATGTTTTATCTTATAGTTAAAGCAACGTGGCAAGATAGGTAAATCAATAGACTTTTACCTTGAAAACATTGACTCACTTTTGTTTTCTGTGGTGAATCAGTTTTCGTGACGTGGTAATAATTCTGTGTTAGTGAAATAATGGGTGTCTAGGTGTCTAGAAAGTTAAGTAAATTGTTCGTTAGATTAGATGGTAAATTGAGGGAGAAATCATTGGGTTAGTAAAACAATTTGTATCTATCGGGGTAAATTGATGGGTTAGATTAGAAGTAAAATTAGTACAACTACCCCACGGCGGGTGAATCATGGTATGGTTAGGGGATGGTTAGGGGAGAAGAGGAGATGCACCTGGCAAGTCGTGTAGTTGTCGGTGTAAACACCTCACCACTTGTGTAGGTGATTTAATTGCTCCAATGTGCAATTGGCATTACGCATGCTCGCCTCCCTGGGAGGTTATCATGGGTTGGAGGGACGACAGAACTGACCAACAAAGCATTGCCGTCATTTCACGCAACCGGAACTTAATGGCCGAGATTGGAAAGATTTCGTGGAAGGACAAATACTTCTCTGCCATGAAGGATAATCATCGCAAGGCTTTGGGTTATGTGGTCTCCATCGCCGCCCACCGAACTCTCTTCCATGGTTGCTCTCTATGGACTGTGGAGAGTACTCTGCGTTTGCGGTGGTCGAATCCTTGGAAAGTTCAAGAGGAAAACGGGTGCCTTCTGCGGGTGGAAAGTCCTGTCTTTTGCTTTGCGCAGGATATTGATTGCTTCTCTTTTCTGTTTTCGGTGCTTGTCTTTGATTCGCAACTCGCTCTGGTTGGCGCCACCTCTTTGGGCCAGGCCGTGAGGATCTTCCCCTCGGCCCTCGACTTCCCTGGAGCCTTTCCTTGTTGCCAGGTCGGGCTGTTAGTGAATGCTCACGTGTCTATCACCTTTCCCTTCCACCCGCGTTGGTCACGTTGCACCCTTTGGAACCTCTGTTTAGTTCCCCTCCGACTGATGTTTATCGCCTCTCTGATAGTCACCATGCCTACTCGAATGCGCTCCCGCTCTACTTCGTCCTCACAGGGGTTAGACAAACACAAGCCAATGGTTTCCCCATTGCGCTTCCAGAAAGATGATAGTCGAAAAGAATAAGCGATTTCAAAAAGAATTTCCTGATTCGGTTCAGGAAACCATCCACGAGGCCGAGAGAGACACCGAATTAGAGTGCAGCTGCTTGGAACCGGAGGAAATCAGGAAGGAATTTAAAGAACTAATCCTTGACCTTGGCACCTCCAGGGGCAGACTTACCCTATACTAGAAGTCACTGGAGCTTCAGTGGTCTCATAAATTCATCCTCGGGAAAACATTGGTCGAAAAGGATGAGCAGCATGGGCATATTCTACTGCAACAAGATCAGATTCTGTTGATTCTACATAAAGTCATGGATAATCAATTTGCAATCGTCAAGAAATTGGGTTTAAAGCTTAAACCCCACGAGCATCTGTTCGAATGATTAGGTTCCCTTTTTAGTACTGTCTTATGTCTCTTTGTTTTTTTAGAACTGGTTCGGTTAATAGTTCCCTCTTTGTTCCATGACTGATACTTCGTTAGGAGTTATTAAGACTTCTTGATCATTTTGGTTAAGTCTTATTTCCTTTCGAGGTAGACTGCCAAAATGATCTCCAAGCTCGTTTTCCCAGAAATGGGAGAGCTTGGTTTTTGGTTTTTGTTGTATCTCTTTGTTATTACGAACATAGTTGGTAATAGAAGGACCTACTTGCTTACAAAAAAAAAAATAGTACAACTACAAGTTAAGTGTTATTAATGGCTCATTATTTATATCTTAGTCACGAGGAAATTGATATATATATATATATATATATTCAAATTGGCATTACGCATGCTTGCCTCCCTGCAAGGTTATCATGGGTTGGAGGGACGACAAAACTGACCAACAAAGCATTGCCATCATTTCACGCAACCGGAACTTAATGGCGGGGATTGGAAAGATTTCGTGGAAGGACAAACACTTCTCTGCCATGAGGGATAATCATCGCAAGGCTTTGGGTTATGTGGTCTCCATCATCGCCCACCGAACTCTCTTCCATGGTTGTTCTCTGTGGACTGTGGAGAGTACTCTGCATTTGCGGTGGCCGAATCCTTGGAAAGCTCGAGAGGAAAACGGGTGCCTTCTGCAGGTGGTAAGTCCTGTCTTTTGGTTTGCGCAGGATACTGATTGCTTCTCTTTTATGTTTTTGGTGCCTGTCTTTGATTCGTAGCTCACTCTGGTTGGCGCCACCTCTTTGGCCCAGGCCGTGAGGATCTTCCCCTCAGCCCCCGACTTCCCTGGAGCCTTTCCCTGTTGCCATTTTGGGGTGTTAGTGAATGCTCACGCGTCTGTCACCTTTCCCTTCCATTTGCGTTGGTCACGCTGCACCCTTTGGAACCTCTCTTTAGTTCCCCTCCGGCTGATGTTTATCGCCTCTCTGATAGTCACCATGCCTCCTCGAATGTGCTCCCACTCTGCTTCGTCCTCACAGGGGTTAGACAGGTACAAGCCAATGGTTTCCCCATTGCGCTTCCAAAAGATGATAGTCGAAAAGAATAAGCGATTTCAAAAAGAATTTCCCGATTTGGTTCAGGAAACCATCCACGAGGCTGAGAGAGACATCGAATTAGAGTGCAGCTGCTTGGAATCGAAGGAAATCAAGAAGGAATTCAAAGAACTAATCCCTGACCCTGGCACCTCCAGGGGCAAACTTACCCTATACCAGAAGTCACTAGAGCTTCAGTGGTCTCATAAATTCATCCTCGGCAAAACATTGGTCGAAAAGGATGAGCAGCATGGGCATATTTTACTGCAACAAGATCAAATTTTGTTGATTCTGCATAAAGTCGTGGATAATCAATTTGAAATCGCCAAGAAATTGGGTTTAAAGCTTGAACCCCACGAGCATCTGTTCGAATGATCAGGTTCCCTTTTTAGTACTGTCTTATGTCTCTTTGTTTTTTCAGAACTGGTTCGGTTAATAGTTCCCTCTTTGTTCCATGACTGATACTTCGTTAGGAGTTATTAAGACTTCCTGATCATTCTGGTTCAGTCTTATTTCCTTTTGAGGGAGACTGCCAGAATGATCTCCAAGCTCGTTTTCCCAGAAATGGGAGAGCTTGGTTTTTGGTTTTTGTTGTATCTCTCTGTTATTACGAACATAGCTGGTAATAGAAGGACCTACTTGCTTACAAAAAAAAAAATAGTACAACTACAAGTTAAGTGTTATTAATGGCTCATTATTTATATCTTAGTCACGAGGAAATTGATATATATATATATATATATATATATATATATATAATTGTTTATTTGAAAAATGAAACGAATGCTATAAAATAAATTTTGACATTACATTTGTCTTATCTTCTTGTAATCTAGGAAGATGACCCTTCCTTGTCCACCCCAAATTGTAAAATATAAACATTTATAGTTAGATTAGCACAACCACTTAACTTGTGGTCAGTGGACACCGATAGGTCACAAGTTAAGTGTTGTAAGAAGTGTTATAGTTAGACTAGCACAACCACTTAACTTGTGGTTAGTGGACACTAATAGGTCACAAGTGAAGTGTTGTAAGAAGTGCCTGTTATCCATGCATACACTACGAGTTATTCATGCATCAACTACCAATTATCAATGCATAACTACCATTTATTTGATATTCTTATTTTATATAATTGTTTATTTT
This sequence comes from Pseudotsuga menziesii, assembly GCA_001517045.1. Taxonomy (NCBI): domain Eukaryota; kingdom Viridiplantae; phylum Streptophyta; class Pinopsida; order Pinales; family Pinaceae; genus Pseudotsuga; species Pseudotsuga menziesii. The sequence continues at coordinate 526,134 of LPNX010928978.1, read as the reverse complement.
GAATTTGGAAGAAATTGCCATAAAATCAATATAGAGAGTACACTTGTCTCATCCTCGTGCAATCTAGAAGAAGAATAAGGACTAGTCCACCCCAAATTCTAAAATATAAACACACCAATCCAATTAGATAGTAAAAATAGGGATAACTCATTCGATTAGTAAAACAATGAGTGTCTAATCCAAAAAAAATAACTCGTTGGATTATCACAAAAAATAATTGGATTTTGTAGGAGTAGTAAAAGTAGCGATAACTCATTGGATTATCAAAAAAAATAGTTGGATTTTGTAAATTTATGCAATGAGGTGGATATTTATAAAAAGAATATCAAGATATTATAAAATAATTAAAAAATATAGTAATAAAAATGTAAATATTTAATTAATATAAAATTAGTCAATTTTAAAATAAAATGATTTGGACCATGTACATTAAAGATGTGAATGTTTAATGTTATTTAAAGTGATTTGAAAAATATTCTTCATCAACTTCTTAAATATAATAATAATTTATATATCTAATTAACTTAGAATTAATATTTATCAACTTTTTAAACATAACAAAAATCTAATTAGCTTAAAATCAATATCAAACCTAATTAAAGTGGTGGAATCTTTGGCTAAGTTACCACGAACCACGGGCATCTAAGCCGTCAAAATCACCCCGGGATCGCACCCGGCTTGGACCGCACCAACCCTTAACATGGTTGGATTTCTTGGTATCCAACGAGATTAGAACCGACGACCTTTCAGCTTAGGGAACGTTTTAACCATACCCCACCACCAACTCTTCTACATCTCGCGGATTATAATCAATATCTTTAAACAATACACATTAATAACATTATTTTTAACCTAATTAATATAAAATCACAACTTCTTAAACATAACAAAAACCTTATTAACTTAGAATCAATATATTTGAAAATGAATTGATTTAAACAATGCACATTAATAACATTTTTTTCAACCTAATCAATATAAAATGACATTTCAACATTGGTTTCCCATCCAGATTAAACGAATTTCAACCTTGATTTCCCATCGAGATTAAACCAATAAGTATGAGTGTACTTTTTATATTTGAAAGCAAGGTTTTATAAATTACATTTCAACCTTTTAAGCCAATTTTGTTACAAAGTATGACTTTATTTATAAGTAATTATTATATTTGAATGTAAATGTTGTAATTTGACAGAATTGAATGAAATTTTTTTGTTGTAATTGTTTCAAAGGTTTAGTCCAATATGTTTAAGGTGAATAAGGTAACTACGTTGAATCTTCAATGCTAGGTAAAGTGTTCCCCTAAAATTCGTTGAATTAAAAATTTTCACATAATTATCTTAAAAAATCTAGATTATTTCAAAATAAAAAATTGTTTTATCTTTAAAGTAAGTAAAATATTTATTTTAAATTAAAATCTTAAAAACTTATTTTTTTAAGTAGAAATATTTATTTAAAAATAAAAGCTTATTTTTTAAGTAAAAAATTTATTTCAAAACAAAATAAGTTTCCATAGAGAGTCCTCACGCTCCAGGTTTTTCCTCCGCACGCTTAATGGCTCCTCAATGGGATATCATGTCTTGTCTTCGTCCCAATCACTATTCTTTGTCATTTCAGGAATGTGAGAGCTTTCTCGGCAAAGAAGAGCAGTCCCCATTAAAAATAATTTTACTTATGATCTTATGATTTTTAACTGTTTTTTTTAACAGAAGTTAAGAAAGAAATATATTAAAGGGGTTGTGCACATCCATTTAGTACAAAAATACATCAGTAGTAAGATTCTATCAATAAAGAAGAGACTGAAACAAAATATGGCCAAAGAGGAGGCCTTCTAGAACTACTGAAGTAGTTCCTGTTCTGAATATTCAAAGATATAGTGTATACTCGGATAAACTGCTGATCTAAGACTATACAAAAAAACACGGACTAATAAAAAATCATTTAAGTTTGCTTGGAAGCCCCACAGGTTGGGTGACTAAATCTTCATCCATTCTCTGAGCGACTGGTACTGGGTTGTCCTAGACGTGGCTTCCCTGGTTCAGCTGCACTAAGTCTTGAATATCTTCCTGCATTCGATCAATCTTGCCCATCATCTCTTTCATCTCCATATCGTGGCCATCAATCCTTGAGTCATGGCAGCTTGTCTGTTAGGATATATATTGCACATCATCCACAACCTGCTTTACCTCCTTTGTCGTCTCCCTGTTATCTGTTATTCCAACAACAACAAAATATACCAAGCGTTGAATGTTAACCTTTAAATCGTCAAATCCTTCTTTGACAGTCCTCTGAACTGGGTCCATACCTCTACGCTCCATAACTGTCACAAGAGGGTTTAACTTCCTGCGAAGACTCTAGCTAACTTCGCACTGTGGGTTATGCTTCCCTAACTTCCCAGAGCATCAAATATCCCGCTCTGAACAGACAACCGGGCTCTGAATGGGGCCGACAAACAAGAAAAGGGGCTTACTCTCTAAGTCTCCCAGACGCAGAGAGGAGAAAAAATGCTCGAGCTCACCACAATCTGAATCAAAAGATGCAGGTTCAAAACACTCAGGAAAAAAATGATACACAGACAGGTATGCACTAGCAGAGATTAAAGACGGGTCTCTTACGAAAACAACCGACCGAGAGAGAAGCAGAGAGCTTGCGTTATCCATGAGCAACAACAACCCAACAACAGGCTTAAAGTTATGCAATGGGGACTGCTCTTCCTCACCGAGAGAGCTCTCACATTCACGAAATGACAAAGAATAGTGATTGGGACGAAGACAAGGCATGATATCCCATTGAGGATCCATTAAGCGTGCGAAGGGAAGACCTGGAGCGTGAGGATTGTCTACTGAACTCGGAGTGAGGAGATGAGCATTTAATTGAGAGGACGGACAATTAAAAAGGGCAGACGAAGGAATCCACACGTCCCACCATAATCTGCATGGGCTGCCAATAGGCTGCGGAACCTCAAAAACAATGTGCCTATAATTCAAATAAGACCCCATGGCATGGCCTAGTGGGTTGGAGGATGACCCCTTTTGAAACTTAGGGAATGCGTTTGGCAGTAGCCTCTTCATCATTTAATAAAATGGAGCCTTGAGGAAGAGAAGCCCCCTTGTTTTCCAATGAGTCTGCCTTAGCGTTGTTTGCTCTTGGGATATGGAAGAAGTCTATATTATCAGGAAGGTGAAGCTGAGAGATCCTGTTGTGTGCCCTTTTGCATTTAATGGATCTCTTAGAGTAACCGGTTTTCATTTTGAAAATTATATGGCGAGAGTCCCCAAAGACTAGCAGACTTGAGATGGTTCTTGTGTCTATCATTTCCAATCCTTGAAAAAGAGCCAGCCACTCAACCTCGTTGTTAGTCTTAGTTCCCAATCCCCAAGTAAAGGTTTTTACCATTTGTCCTCTTAGGTTCAGAATGACCCCCGCACCTGCCTCCCCTAACTCTGACTTTGTTGTTAGGCGATACGATTTGAAGAGTTTTGAAGTTAATTAGGATCACAAAAGAAATTTTAAGGAGATAGGACTTTTTAAGGCCATTGTGTAAACATGTGTTTGTTTCATTAGAAGAGATTTTACTATAGATAAATAAAATTATTATAATTTTATATTAAATATTAATGTTACACTCTTTAAATTAAAAATAAGAATATAAATATAGGATTATTTTTTTAATAATTTTATATTAAAAAATAATATTATAAATTTTAAGTTAAAAATGAAGAATATAAATATAAAATTATATTTTTAATTTGTTATAAGTAGACCAAACTAAATATTATTTTTCCATAAAAATATATTAAAATTAAAATATTTTGTTGGAATAAAAAACTAACCTAGGTAGAATTTCATGCAAAGGAAAGATGCCCACGAATAACAAGTTATGATTTTAAGTACTAAGTGTTATCTATTGTAAAATAATCAAAGGTCCAAATCAGAGTTTGGTTGGGGTAGATGGTTATTGCGTAAACTATAAGGTCGAGGTAGATAAAGGTAGGAGGGTTCTAAGAAATCTGCTAAGTTAAGGTAGTGTAGGTATGTAGGTCATTTTCTTATCATTTTATATTTTATATATAAATGTGGAAACCATGCCCACGTGAGGCCCCCTCATTTGGGGTTTCATTATCAAGAAATCATATGAGACAAAATGCTTACTTTGTAAAGTATTACTTCACCACATCATGTCATTCCATGATATGATTTTGGTTTGGCTACCATGCCCTCTCATAATTGAGACTCTAATAATGAATAGGTCCAACCAACATGTTTGGCACATGGTATTTTTTCAATTAAGGTACAAACCGCATTAAGAAAAGGCAGATGTTGAATTTTGGTTGGAGATGCACATGAACCTTATCCTTATGCTTCATTTGATTTATGTAATATTATTTTATTATAAAAAAAATTATCAAAAAAACTCAACTCTAATTTGTGATGTTCTTTTATTATAAAAAAATTCCTTTAAAGAAACTGAACTCTAATCTCTAATTTGTGGGAAAGCTTAGGACAACTCCACTTTACCCTAGTTCATGTACCAATAGAATATTGTTTTGGCTATATTTTTAAGCTCAATTTATCTTGGTTGAAAATGAAATACTATTTTCTAGACCATGACATAATTTGTAGGTTTAATTTTATATTACTTTGTTTTAAAAAACTTCATGCATAGTTTGGAAATTGATGTAATTGGAAGGCTCCTTTTGGAGATATAAATTCCATAAACACAAGCTTTTTTTATCTTGAAGTTTAATTTACAGAATCTTTTTTTTTACCTTGGATTTTAACTTTTGTGTAAACAAAACACCACTTAACATAACTTTGGGTTCGAGCCTTGAGTCCTTTGGGGTTAGGCCATCTGTGAGGATGGTCGGCGGTTTACCACCTCTACCATCCACTAATGTGGAGAAGTATTGTTGGGTTTTTCGTGGAGATTTCCTCTGAAAAAACATAAGTTGTTGGTAACGGGTCATGGTTTCTAGATTATGTTGGATTATTTGTGAAACCATGGTAGCATAATTTTCTATTATTTTGTTTTGAAAAACTTGATGTATAGACAAGAAATTGAAGTAATTGGAAGGTTTCTTTAAAAGAAAACAATTTCATAAGCACAAGTTTTTTTTACCTTGGAGTTTAACTCTTGTGTAAACATAACACAGGTTATTAACAATGGGTCATAATTTCTAGAATGTGTTGGATTGTTTATGAAATCATGGTAGTATAACTTTAGCTTTAATTCATAAGTCCTGACAATGATTTACTTGCCCAACCTTCCTTTGGAATATGGGGTCCTACTAACTACTATTAATAATTGTTTTGGTCTTTTCACCTCTTTAGCTCCAAGAACTAGTCATTGTGATTTGACTATGTTAGCCTTATGTATTTATGTATATAATGAAATATCTCACGTTGCACAATGTGTTATAATGTGATGACTAAATATGGACTCAAGCGTTGGACTACAAACACACTTACTTTTGTTGTGGAGTTTGCTTTGACCATGGTCATTTGGAGGCCTCCAACTTGAAGGCAAAGCCATGTCTGGATTCAAAAGAAAAAACACTGGAATACTTATTAGTGGAAGGAGATGCAATGTAATACCATTTGGTATATCTGATTAAGACTATAGTAAACCTTAGTAAATAAATGCTAAATATCCTTAAGCTTCATGATAACCAAATACATCCACACAAGAAAAAACACACAGATATAGATAAAACTTTTAAAGTTATGGTAATATTATCAAATACTTCTCATGGAAGGAATCACTTCACAAGCCATGTTTGTTGCAATAAAATCCTCAACATCTAACATATCTCAATACAATGATACTCATTTGTATTTATACTTTCTCATAAGTATTTCTAAGTGTCTATGCCAATTACCCATCATTATCATATTCATTTCCTTTAATTACCTAGTTGCCCTATTTATTATCCACCAACTATAAAGTAGGCTTATTTATTACCCATCAACTACCAAGTGGGCCTTATTCCATGATTTATGGCCATATTACCTAAATGATTTCCCTTATGTACCTCTCTAGGTACCTCGTAATACTTTAGCTATCATCCCTAGGTACATTACACCTACCTAGGTACCCCATATTATCCTCCCCATGTACATCGCATTCTATTCCTCTTCGCATGTTTTATCCTCAAAACTTAAGGGGAAGCCATATAATATGGTTTATTAAGCAATGTAGTCAATTAGTACTAAGCATGAGCATCCATACATTATAGTGAAATGTGAACATTGGGTCCAACCATTACCTTGCCACCTTGATATTGATTTGGGTTTCTCCTTTGGCTCCTTGTTGTTACTATGTACTATGATATCTCCACTCCTTGCTTTTAGTCCTCCATGTGCCTCTATAATGGATGTCACTCCGGTTCTATGTTTGTCCATAATAAGTTTACTAATTATCATGACCTTGCTTGGATGGCCATGTTCTCTCATGGTGATGTGGGTGGTAATATACATCAACATTATCTATTCGTTCTTCTTTCTTTATCTCTTCAACATGCCACTCCTTACATTTGTCTTCCTTTAGGTGCTATTCTGGACTCTTTTTCTTATTCAACCTTGAACTCGTTGTCTTATGTGTCTATTGGTATTGCATAGTTTCCCTCTGAAGGAAGTCTTCATGTAACACCTTTGGCACTTGGGGATTACAAAGAGAGATATCATACAATATTTTGTTTTCTTTTACGAAGGATTTAGAAACTTCTTTTGCACATTAATATTAATTGTACCAACTGAGTACATACAAGGATACCCAAGAACAATATCCACATCATCCATATCTATAGCATGAAAATATGAATGACAATAATATGTGCCCATAGTTCAAATATTTAAAATTTTGAATAGGCTCACCCTCAAACTTGTGTGCATTGAATATGCTTTGCAAGGCCATGTGATCTTTTTGCTAAGTTAGCATTGATGAAATTATGTGTTGTTAGGATTTATAGAAATAATGACCTCCTCCTTTTGAATACATTCACGAACTCGTAATATAAAGGTGTCACATGAAAATAGACCCTAACATATTTCTTTATCACTATTCTTGGCATAAGGACACTATTAAAATGAATTGAACATTATTGATAAATAAAAATACACAATAATAAGCATGCACATAATTGGGAGCTCGTTTAACTGATTCTATGGTTCAGAAATCATCATGGTTAGAACTGTTGGAAAAAATGAGGAAAATACTTTCAAATTGATTGCTTAAGCCACTAAATTTTGCAAGCCAAATGGTCATGGTTAAAGCAGTTTTGCAAGCCATTCTAGTGTATTTGTTTTCTTCCCTGGTGGCCTCAAAAGTGATTCTGAAAGAAATTAGAAACATACAATGAAACTTCCTTTGAAATGGAGCCAATGATCAACGAAAATGGGCCTTGGTGAATTGGGAAACAATATGCTCCCCCAAGGATCATGGTGGCCTCAAACTTTGTGATCTTGAAATGGCTAATTATGCTAGTAGGGATAAGATATGGTGGAGATGTGTCACCCATAACCAGGAACCATGGAAACAATTGTGGCATAAGAAATATGATGGGGGGTGGGAGAAGGGTAATCTCATTAACTTCTCCGAGGAAATTCTAGGGTCACAAATATGGAAAATAACCAACCAAGGGAGAAGACTGGTCCAGGATAACTATTTTTGGGAAACTAGAAACGAACAGAGAGTCCTTTCCCAGGAGGACTTATGGCAACAACTGCCACCACTGAATAAGATCTTAGAAGCTCCCCAACTCATACATGAATGTATTAATCAAGGCAAAACAAAGGTGATGGAATTATGTCTGAATTCGAACATAGTCTGAATTCGAACATAGAGCAAGAGTACAGGGTTTAGGGAACTCGGGAGTGGTGCGAACAACTAGGACCGAAGGAGGAAATTGATAGAATGGAATAATATTTAAACAACATAAGAATGAGGATTCATACTAGGGAGGACAAACTTCATTGGGGATTCAAATGAAAATTATCTTTCACCATCAAAGAAGCTTACAATTAATGGATGGGTTATAATAACCTGCCTCGTAAAAAGAAATGGAAGAACATGTGGGAGGAAAAAATTTGGCCCAAATTTTCTATCTTCAGTTGGTTAGTTATTAGAAGATGTATCCTTATGGGAGAAAATATCAACAAAAGTAGTATGCAAGTGTTGGGAATATTAATTAATCCTCCTTTGACCACCATAGTATATTTGTCTTATCCTATCTTAGGAGGTCATTGCCACTTCACTAGTGCATGGGGGACTCACCTTAGGGCCACCTGCCACTCAATGCACCTGTCTGCATGAGTTTAGGAGCTCCATGGACCAATCCCTATAATTTAGGAACCCACTTTGAGTGCCACGAACAATATCCAATAGTTGACCCTTATTGGTGTTCAGTTATGTTTAGTTATGCTTTGATTCCCGTCAGTTAGATCACTCTCAGTCATCCTAGCACCACTTTACATGATTTGAGGAAAGTAGGGTGCCGTTGCTCACCTAACTCAATTAGTTAAGTAGTTGTGAATTGTTTCAGTGAACAGAAGCTGCATTAGTGATATCTAGTGGTGATTTTCCTACATTGAGTTAGCTCTGGAGTCAGTCCAGGTTGGTGGATTTGAATCCTATCTTAGGCATTCAAATTCTCTTATTTGTAACACCATTGTATTTCATATTTCATACTGATTAATGGATGTAATGTTATTCTTCCAAATATTGGTCTCATGTGTGTTTAATTTCCATGAATTATTGATCAGTCTTTATTGAATTATTCTCTCTCTTCTTTGACCTTCTTTTCTCATTGAATTCATGCAAGCCCAAATATCATCTGCTTCATTAAATTTAATAGGAAGGCCCTTAACAATGTTGTATGTGCACTAGCGAGGACGAATCGATGGATCACCTCCCGTATTCGTGTCCATTTGCAGTGAAATTATGGGACAGTGGTGCCGTTGCAATCAAGATATTTGATAGATTTAGAAACCACCTTGACCAGACCCTCTCCTCTTGGATGAACGACCCCTTCGAAAATCCAATTGTCAACCGCCTCTGGGAATTTTTTACACACTTTGTGGTCTCAGAAATATGGAGGCAACGAAACTCCAGGACTTTCCAAGGAAAACTTGGAAATGAAGACAGGGTTTGGATCAACATAAGGAATAAGATGCTCGAAACGGTTAAAATAAAAACATGGGATAATTCGCATTGAGAAGCAAATGGTTTCAATTCATTCATCTTAAAGGCATGGGGAATATTAGGGCTTCTGCAATGTTTTGGTATACCGTTGAGAAGATCCATTGAGAAAACTAACTCAGAATTACGATCCCCTCCATCTACGGGTTTCTTCAAACTCCATTTTGACGGAGCCTTTAAGGGGAATCCTGGACCAGCGGGGTTCAGATGCATCATTAGAAATCACCAAGGAGAAATGCAAGGTTTAATAATAGGATTCATTGGCATGGACTCCAATAATGTCCGGGAGGTGGAAGTTCTTCTACATGGAATATAAATGTCTAATCAACATGAGTAGACCCCTTTAATTGTTGAAGGGGATTCTTAGGTAGTATTACACATGGCAACAAATATCCACCATGGAAATTCGAGCACCAAGGTGGCAGGGTCATGGATATTAGAAGGGCGGTTGGAATGGTTGGTAGATATCATACACCCCAGGATGGTTATGACCTTCAACCGCATCAAGAGGAAGGGCAACAATATGGCTTACTTGTTGGCAAACCTTGAGACTGAGACCATCGACCCATTAAAGCTAGCAAATGGGCAGATTTGAGTGATACGACAACACAAGACAGGTGCATAGAAATTATGACTCAGAACATGACACGAAATCATGAAGCAGAGGGAGTAGGACAACATGCAAGCCCTCGCGTAGCCACGTGATGATTGGTTTCACTCGCTAGAGAGACGGGGTTTTTAGTGGAGGCAAATTGGCCTTAACTACCATTTAATCCAGCCTTCCCATAGTATTTTCAAACCATACGCTAGCGTTTGCAGTAATGAGAAAGGAAGATGGTGGATTTGGTCATTAGCTTGGGATCTATCTACAAAGGACTAAGGAACACGATCTGATTTTAATGGCAGGTACGCAGTTAATCATCACCCAGAATGCAAATTTCCTATATAAAGCATGGAAAGGTGGTGGCATCAGATGTGCGCACAAAGCTCTACTGTGCATGTAATGTTCCATTTTCGTTATGCTATCAAGGAGAGGGGGAGTTATCGTGATAAGAAGAATGGAGGTCAATCGTAGGGAGAAAGGGGAGAGTAATATGCCTGGGTATTGAATGAAGCAGAAGAGGGAGGTGGCTCTTGTGGATGAGATTTGAAGGGTCACTCGGGCATAGAAAAAAGCAATGTGGGAGGCTTGCATGTTTGAATTGGATTTGCGAGCGATTGTTCAATAGAGAATCAAGGATGTAAAACACCAGCGATGACAAGATTTGGATAAGGAAACCCTGCAAGAGGAATGCTGAAAAGTTGAGGATTAGTTTATGGGTCCAAGTAACAACAGGGGCACCTCAATCTTTACGAGCGGACAATTGCTCTCTACTGGGTGATGAAAAATCTGATGGGACATGCAATGCGGGAGCGTCTAGAGAAGAATGACTGAGAGGAACCTATAGAACAATGGAGGAAAGTGATGCAGGAAGAGTTTAAAGAGATGCACCTGAAGATGGACACCATTCTGCAGTCCTTGGGCATCCAATATCCTCATGCTCAAACTTCCTCTGTGGGTGACATTCAGTAAGGGAATTTTCCATACTTTCCATATATTATGCTTTAGAGGTTATTTGGGCCTGGGTTCTGCATTTTAGGGTTGTTCATGGTTATGAGGTATCTATTTTTTATTATAATGTTGGTCTATTAGGCGTTTTAAGACTAAAACTTCAAGAAGTACTAGTGTTTGGGTCATGTTTTGTAGCCTATATTCTAGTATGGTCTGTAAGGAATATTGGTATGGACTCGACAGTATATGTAATTATGGTCTAATGTTCTTGGGTAGATAATATTATGATAACTGTCATGTCTTATGGTTAGAAGGCCAAGAAATGGAGGATTTCAATAGGGATGGGGCATGCTTTGCTATGATGTAATTTGAACCTTTATATATAATACGAAAACTTCCTTACTTACAAAAAAAAAGCATGCACATAATAATGGCCACTATTTACATTGGAAACCATTTACCAAGAAAACCAACTTTCAAAAGATATGTTTCATTACCCTTGTTCAATCTCACCAAGCCATGGCCAATTTGACCAACACCAACCATATTAGGAATTTTACAATGGACCTCTTCAAGCCTTTAAATAGTATTCATCACATACTAATACCATGAACCCATAAACCACCAAAGGTAAACCCATTAATGACCAAATACAAGTTAATATAATTACCTTTTTACCAAATCAAGACTAACCCAACAGCTCCCCTCCTTTAAACTTGACTTGGGGTAAACACCTACCCCCCTTAAAGTTTATATTTAGGCGTTAGGAAATATAAAATGACATCCTTAATAATCACCTAGGTTTATGTCTAAACTTTACACCAGTGATGCAATAAACCAAGGGTATGCATGCCTAATTAGGTCTTGCATCCATATGCCTATTTACCTATGTGATTAAATCGAACTCCATAGAAATACTTACAACTATATGCTTGAACCTGTGATGCTTGAAACATCTACTTGCTTCTTTAACCACATCCATCTCTACTCCAAATGCACTGAGCCAAGTCAAACACTCCTTAAACACAATACTTATTCATTAAATTCAATGATCTAGGGCTTCTCTCGTGAGAGAGACTTATCCATCCAAACATAGTGTTGGTACCATATTAAAATTAATGGACCATCACAGAGCAATACAAATACATAATAATAATGGACAATATTTACCTTAGAAACCCTTTACCTATAAAACCAACCTCTAAAATATATATTTCATTACCCTTGGTCATTTTTACCTACACCAACAACTTTAGGTATTTTACAATGGAGTTCTTAAGATATTTAAATAGGCTGCATCATATACTAATACCATGGGCCCATAAACCACTAAAGGTAAACCCATCAATGACCAAATACAAGTTAATCTAATTACCTTTCTACCAAGTCAAGGTTAGCCCAACTTCCACCTATCTAAAAATGTTTGTTTGTATGCTTCATTTAAAGGTGGCATTAGCTTATTAGGGTTAAGTGAGCCTCACCATATGGAAATAACATTATATGAATCTACATATAGGCAAATTCTACATGTAATTGGAGCTTGTTCCTTACATTCCTTTATGACTTCTTCAATACTTCCACAATCAACTTTTCTTGTAAAATACATCTTACTTGCTATAACCCAAAAATAGAACTATGGGTTTGAAAAAATAACTTACTTTTCCATGGAGCTCCTTTGTGTGGCTATGCTTCTAGATGAAAATTTTGAAATAATTATAACTCCCTCAATATGGATTGAAATATCTATTATGAGCACAATTATGAAATTTTGTGGCATGGATTCAGTACATTACAAAGTGTTTGAATTATTGTGCCATTGATCTACAGGAAATGAGTGCAATTGAATTGTATAATTGTGCAGTGGAATGGAATGAAAAATATACAGTGAACAAGACAAATTTAACAGAAAACTCATAAGAATTGCTCCATAAAATTAAAATATTATCTTCCTTAATCCCAACAGTATAGAATAGTGTTACATAAAGGAGAATTCAAACCATGTGGATATGATTCGAATCTACCAACTCAATCGTGACTAACTGGCTAACTAGAAGTGTCTAAATCGCTATCGGATCTCACTAGTCTAACTCTAGATGTCTAATTCAGTCTATCAATTAGTTAAATCAATTAAATTGATGAGGTAGGTGAGAATAGGATCCTTCTCCCATGCATCCATGCAATACTGGCGCTAACTGAACTGGAGGACATCTATTTGAATGTAAATGGAGTTTAACTTAGCTTAACTAGGTACCTACCACAACCAATTGAAGGAGGCTGCTGGTGGCACTCAGAGTGGCTCCTAGATTGTAGGGATTGGTCTTAGAGGCACATAAACTGATTCATGAACATGCAGTCAGTTTCAGTTAACCTCTATATGTGTTCCCCACACTCTAGTGGTTGGTACTGGTGGCACCAATAGCCCAAGTGGACCCAATGGTACTAGTGGACCCAATATCAAGTAATGACTCCTAAGTTAGGAAAATATAATATAATAGACTAAGTATGGACAAGGGAGGATTATAAATCGTAACACAAAGACTACCCATTGTTGAGTACCTACTCTTTCAATGACTATAACTTCATGTGACAACTCCTCTCTATTAGATTCCACGCTCTTGATTAGGGAAGAGGAGTCACAAATAATCTCATATCAAGAAGGGGATCCAAAGCCATTAGCTGCAACATATGTAGGGAAGCAATTGATGTTGATATCCATGATAACCATTATCAATATATAGGTTTGTTGGACTACGATTAGGAGAATGTTAGGAAAAAAGGGAAGAAATGTATTAAATCAACTATTTCAAACAAGGGGTTATGTATGCTCATAGCTTGCATTAGTTGTTCAAGCTCAAACAAAGGGATTACAATTTGTATATTAGACCCTAGCTTTGAGTTTATAGGGGTCAAAGTATCCAAAATCTTAAACGTGGATGCACCTGTTTACTTCTTTGTGTGTTTATTTACCAAAATAAGAGTGTAGTGCTCTTTAAATTCTACAAATTCATTTTCTTATACATTGAATTTTTATATTATACATGTTCCCAAGGGGAGTAAGGGATCAACTAAGTCATTATTAGAGGAGTTGTGTAGTTTTAAATTTGTGACTTGATTACATAGTTCCAAAGTTTGTTAGGATTATGGATCTACATGCCACATTGGTGTTTGCACCTTCATCATATACATACCACACAACTTAGTGCATGGATGTTGACACAAATAAACAACTCAATAGTTTGTTTTGCATGGAAAATTAACAATGATGATCAATTGTCTTCTTCTCTTTGTCTCGTCTTTATAAGATTTGTATTATTGTACTGTTTAGGATATGAAAAACAAACAAATTATTTACGTTTTCTTATTATATTATTTATTCATCATCTTGGGATTGTACACACATTGATCGTAGATGATTAGTGTTACATTGATAGCTACTATGGAGTATCTTATGAATGAATCCATATTTGAATTGGTGTGTAATTTTTCACGACAATATTGTGTGTTTGAATGTTGAATGCATGAGTTTATTTCTTGTCTTAGTTAACTCCATATTTTGTTGCACTATTATTCTTTAACAATTATGTATGCAAGTTAAACTTGGTTGAGCTATTGTTATGGTTACCTTAATTTCCCTAATGCATTCCCTTTTGGATAAAATAGGTATCATATGATCATTTTACATGTAGTTACTAGAGTTTATACATATTTTATTTCCATGACTTACTCTCAGATGAAGAAAGAAATAGAGGACATTTCCAAGAGTCTCACGGAACTATTAGAGGTAGGAGATACCAATCATAATAGTAAGATTGCTAATATGGATGAACTATTGACCAATATTGTTCATTTATTGCATGCACCAACATTCTCTATCACAACACTATACATTGTTGTTTAACATAATCCCTTTAAGATAAACCTAAATCGAAAACTGAGTGAGAGTCGAGGAAAGTTTATTGGAAAAGAAATTTTCTTCTCTCAAAGTTGGAACCAAGGTGTAATCTTCACCCTATGGAATCTAGATGGATGCTCTATGACTTAATGATTGGACAATATAACTAGATTCATGTTATGAACTACAAATGTTTACCTTAAGTGACAACTCCTCTCCCATTGATTAGTCCCTTTAGAATGGTGAAGATGAAACATGAATAATATTTATTGGATTAAGAAGGGAATTCAACTCAATTGTCTTCAAAATATGTAGGGAAGAAACTTATGATGATAGAAATGCAAACATGCAACCATACGAAGGTTCCATGTTACACAAGTAAAAGAAATTTAGGAAAAAATGACAAAATCGAAGAAGCATGATCAACTATTTCAAACAAATGGTTATGAATGGCTATAGTTGTGATTAATTGTTTAGACTCAAAGTTTTAAAAAATTATATAGAAACCCGAACTTTAAGTCTACAGGGTGAAGTTCCCATGAAGGTTAATCATGGATGGGATACTTTTTGTGCAAAGATGTCTCAATTGTATACATGATATATATTGTATATTCATAGAATACATTATCCTAGTAGGATTTAAGGAAATCTAAGTCCATTATTGAGCACTTGTCTAGTTTTGGTTGCATGATTTAATTGTATAGTTCCAAAGTTTGATCATGCTTATAAATTGATGTGCTATGTTGGTGTGTACACCTTTTTCAAAGACAGACAACCCAACTTTTTTTCTTTTAAATGTAATGGATATGGGATTATATAAAAATACGGTAGCTTCATCTATACCACATAATGGTACAATAATCATAAATAATTATTTTGATGACATTTGTTTCCCTTACGGTTGGGGTGATTCTAGCTATTACATTTTCTTCTTCTCATGAACTTTGTTTCCTTTCATGTTTTTTTTTGTAAGTAAGCATATTGTATCACCTTTCATAAAATAAAATACAGTTACATGTATAGATACAGTCTTCCTATCGCGAGATACGATGATTGGAAACTATCCCAAGACCCAACAGAACTCCAAAAGTGCAGTTTCAAAACATACCACTATAGTGATACAAAATTTGAGAAAATCCTTGAGTGCTATATATAGCATCTAACATGTCATATAACTACCGGTGACCCTAAAGAGAGAAAAATAGAGAGACATGACGACTTACTTGAAACATCTAGTCATATTTCCTAGTGTTGTTGTTCTCATGGTTATGCTTCATAATAATAGGTGCGGTCTAGTATGCCACAATTGGAATATCCATGCCCATCTCTTACCACTGAGAAACCAAAATAGAGTAGTTGTCATGAGCCAGTTTAAGAGCATCTTCCAACTGTTGCACATAATAATGAAGATCTACCACACCACCTTTGGTATCAAAGAGGAGGTGCTCATTTTCCTGCGGGATAGAATCTATGTTACCATCCCAGTCATGATGAGCGATCGACTTGCTGCCTTTGTGCTCCACAACCAGTCAATGTGCATTATGTTTAGATTCCATTTTCGCATACTGAACTTTCGTGGGATGGATCTCCTCCCCAAGGGGAAAGGGTTTATTTTATTCCACTCTACAACCCCATTGAAAAACCACTTCAATGTCTTTGTGCATGGTGTCGATAGTGCTATTGTGTGGGAGATTCATAGTAGGTGGTTGGAAGGAACTTTCCTGCCCTACCTCCTTTTCATTTTTTCCCATGGTGGCCTCTGAGATAGGTTCTTCCTTTGTTCAAAAGTCTCCCAGATTTTCCCCATGAAGTACCATGTCCTTGCAACGCTTAGAGATTTAGGAATTCTCCCTCTAATTATGACCACCCCGAGAGGTCTAGTACCCCTTGCATGATCTCTCTCGAATTCTTTTATGAGGCATCGTGGAAAAATGCACAAACGTAACAAACTTGGGAGCGATCCAAATGAGGGAATCCAAAAGCATAGGGGAAAAGCCATCACACCATCATTGTGAATGCAGTCTGTGCATGTATCCATTAGATGCTAAGATCTATCAACATTCAAGTTTCTTGCATGTCCATTATTCCTCCATCCTAGCATGATAATATTGTGAGTGAGATTCATTGAGCCAAGGGTGGAATGAGATCCCATTATTCCAATGTTTAATGCCATGATATTTGAGGGAAAAAGGGAAATTGAATTTCCCATGCTTCCTTTAACCCAATCATGTCGCCAGGTGCGTTGGGTTCTCAAATTAAGATTGAGTTGTCATCCACTAGTGTGACGACACCCCATCAGAGTGTGTTTCCTTTCATGTTGTTAGTGATACAATTTCCTTAATAACTATGGTAATAACTATTCTATATCAAAGTGGAGAATAAAAATCTTATGTCCCGTAAAATAACTCTTCAATACTTGCAAATACTATCTAGGGTGAAAGTAATCATTCACATATTTGAGTGGTTGTCTTGAAATGTAAGTCGAACGTTGATTCAAATGCACTTGCTACTAATCCACTTTGAGATCTAGAACTTGCACACCCCAACAACTACATTTCTCAAACACACTTGGTGATAATTCAAGCAAATATGACACTAATTGATTCAAATTGACTAGGCCAGAAACAAATTTCACCAATCTAAATGCAATTTAAGATTAAACAATCAATCTTATAACAACTGCTTTTTTGGGGGGGAAGAGACGAGAGATATATTTTTATTAATGAAAACAATAGAATGCAAGTTTAGCTGGCCTTCCAGTGCCGACACCTGTCTTAATCGTCATGTAGGCCTTTCTAGTCGTAAGGAACTATGATGAGCCTTCTTGACTTCAAACTTATCTTTGGATAGTATATAAATTCCAACAAGAGAGTTTGATCTGCAACAATAAAA
Organism: Pseudotsuga menziesii; assembly: GCA_001517045.1. Classification (NCBI taxonomy): domain Eukaryota; kingdom Viridiplantae; phylum Streptophyta; class Pinopsida; order Pinales; family Pinaceae; genus Pseudotsuga; species Pseudotsuga menziesii. The sequence continues at coordinate 508,602 of LPNX010928978.1, read as the reverse complement.
AGGAAGATGAGACTAAAAAACAAGGGTTTTTGAATGCAAGGGAATCATAAGAACTCATATAAATCACAAGGCTATTTCTCCAACATAATGGTAATACCAGCATAGTGCCCCCTTTCTCTCCCATAATGCTTCCTTTTATACTTTTTGTAGAATGGTTGAGATATTAAAAGACAGTTCCATGGAGTTACATGTAAGAAACTACTAAAGGAACCATTCACGAACACAAAATTCATGTTTTTAATTATTTTATGCACAATTTTTGAGGTACACATGCCTTTGTTGAAGGAAAGACACATATACAAACCTTGCTAAGGGGAAAGGTGCACGCACTCATAAAAATGGTCCTTTTAACGTGTTTTTTTAGCTATAAAAGTGTTGCAAGTGATCGCGATGCAAGCCATTTGGACATTAGACACTTAGGTGTCAACTAATGCTATAACACATGTTAGACCTGAATTTATCCTAACAAATTGATTACATACTAGTCAACAAAATTACAAGAATATATTTTATTCTCCTCTCTTTCCTCACTCTTTTCAAATAATTGTAGGTCTCCTAAGGTTTGGAATCATTTGGATATAGAGGGATTAGGTTTCGAAGATTTTTGGTTCCTTGGATGGGTGGGTTGCTTTTTCATTTTGTTGGTCATTGGGACCGATTGATTTTGTTAGTCTTGAGTGTGTTGCTAGGATTTTCCTTGAGGTATCTAAGGACCATGTTGAGGACTATTTGAAACTAGAGGAGGAATACTATGGAAATTCCTTGCAAAATGTGCATAAATAATAAATGTTTTTTTGGGGTATATTACAACAAGGATATAAGCACTACATGTGACCAAATGGCTATGAACAATGGGCATGGAAGTTGATAACAAATAGATATTGAACAAGGTTGTGGACATGGTGTGTCTCCATGGATTGGGTGAATGTTAGAGGTTTGATTGTAAATAAAGCTTTAAGATGGAAATGTGGTGAAGTGGTGGTTCAACATTGTAAGATAAATCAAACCAATAAACCAAAGTTTAACCACTTGGGAGTCCATTGGGTAAAGACCAATGACCAATAAGAGGAGGACATGAGCCTTGTTTATGCAATCAAAGACTGAAGGACTCCCAATCCTATGGGTAAAAGAGGACTGGGTACAAAAAATATGCTAAACTAGGGAAACCCATAGAAGGAGGAGCTCAACAATCTTACGAGGGAAAAAATCCAACTTATAAAGGTAAATCCACTTGCTAAGGCAAGGTGTAACCTATGGAAAATTCAAAGGAGACAATAGGTAAAAAATTGCAATGCATTGGAGGGAGATATTGAGATTGTATCCTAGTGCGATATGTTATATTTGTGGTGGAACCAACAAAATTGGAAATGGGTTGAAAAATTGGCTTCCCAAAAAAACATGTATACATAAAACAAAGTTTGTGGCATGAGAGTGCTCAAAAATTGAATCCAATGGCATGAATGGTATTGAAAATGGATCTTGAATGCTCCTAGATGGTTCATTTGGAAATTCAAAGCCAACGTTGTTTAAATAGGGTGAAACCTAGATTTCAAAATCAACTTGACAGTTGAATTCTAGTATATAGTGTGAATCCATAAAATTGATTTCATTAATTTCATTTAGATTTCAAATTCAATTCCACCAAGTTAGTACATTCTTAATCTATAGTTTTTATCATTTAATTTTAAATTTTTTGTGTTTCTTGGGCTTATAAATCCATATTTGGGGTTCCAACAAATTTCATGAATATTGAAGAGATAGCTACACATGGATGAGTGACGAAGTTTTTGACAATCACATAATGGGGTGGGATTTTAACGTCGTGTGGTTATAATCAGACAATTGCGTCAGATAGATGTGAACCTCCTATCCATTGGTAGTAATTGCACTAGGCATCTATGTGGGAGCATCATATTATTGTGAATTCACACAACAAGGAAATTGAAAGGCTACATAGTTATACATTTTTTGTTTTGTTTTTTGATGTTTGTAGGTAGGTTGACTTAAAAGTGATGTGAGTGAGATCATGAGGGATTGGAAATTGGTTGTTGATGATTCATATGCACATAGCCTCTTGCTAGGTGTAGGTTGTTGAAGTTCTTTCAGATCCCATCGATTCGCAAGATCCTAGTGCTATTAGACCACACCTTGGGGACGTGGGGCATCATGTCTATTTTGATGTTAAGGGGAAATGTTGTATACCTAGATGATTAGAAAAGTGATGTTGGGAACCCATGGATTCAAATGGATTTCTTAGGAAAGCAAGGATTTGTAATGGTGGCTTGGTCTCAAATATGTTTGATTCACTAAGTGTCTGTAAAAAAAAGTCTTTATACGCAAATGTTACCAATGTAAACTATTATAGTGAACTGACCTGAGGTGATGAAATCCAAGGGCCATGCACCATATGTCTTAGATATTTCTTACATCCCCATACACAATTTTCCTAGGTAGAAGTCCTAATATAGACCACTAAATTGTGTCTTCACCATAAATGGCCTAAATAAATAGTTGTAGGTCAAGTGCTCATTTTGGACGGGGACATATGAGACAAATGCCATAGTAAATATGTCTGAAAGAAGGCATCACTTCAAGTAACATGCCAAATTACCTAAATCCCCCCTAATACATGTTCAACCACTGCTTAAGAGTGAGGAAGGACCACAACACTTACTCATCTTGACCTATTTCTTTGGAGATGTGTGAGATGTGATTTATTGGAAAAACATTTCTCATTACTATTTTTTTTCTTTGATGTATTAAAATTCTAATTTGGATTTATGGTGACCTTAGAATGTTAGCCTCACAATCATGTTTCCAAGGTCATAATTATGTTAAATGAGAGCATTTTTCTAATCAACTAATGAAGTTACTATTCTTAGAATCTATTAATTTTAGAGTCTCATTTGGTAACATGAACCAATGGTTTAATCCCTAGGTGTGAGGTGAGTGCATGCATGGTGTATGGTTGCTAAAAAAAAATTATAAATTTTCAAATGGAAATGAAAGTGAATAGGATAGAAGACAACTTTTTTATTTGTTTCTAAATTTTCAATACTGCAAAAATCGCAAGTCAAAGAGAATTTATGGATCGATGAAATGTTTCTCCCACCAAAACAATTTATAACAAAGAAAATTACTTATAAGCAACAACAATAACGAGTTTGCATGAAACAAATAAAACTACTCTGGTGAATGCAATTAAAAAAGAATAGAATAAATTCCATTGATTAGGTTTGCATTGTTTAGTGCCTAAGAAAAGTCCAACTCTAGTGTAAACTCTCCAATGAAATTTAGAAGGAAAGATGATTAGAACATTAATATAAAATTTGATTTTGGGGAGACTCTTTGATTCTTCTGTGTTCTTGATGATGGATTTCAGATCCATATGACCATGCTTTTCGGCTACATATGTTTATCTTTTCGGTTTATGAAGGATTTATCCGTCTTGTTCTAGGGACTGGAATGTTATGACAGGTTTTTGATTGGGCAAGGCCTGCGTTTAATGTTTTAACTGCATACCTTTCTGCAAACTGATATTTGGAACAGTTTGGGACTCTTGGTTTTGAACAGTATGGGTGGGTATTTTTGAATATGCAATGCATATCTGCAAAATGTAATTTTGTCTCTCTACGGATGATATAAAATTATGCTTTTTTTTCTTGGAAAAAAAAAACACAATTTTCTTCTTCACATCACATGCTTAAACCTATAAACAAAGTATAGATTGTGTGAGTTAATGCAAATGAATCACAAGAACATTATGTAATTGTGTACCGCATATGGTGTAAAGAAAATATTTAGGAATGATAAACAATTAATTTTTTTTTCAATCCCATAGCTAAGTGTTGGGGCAAAACCTAGTTAAGTTAAATGTGGTGAGTGACTTATGGTGGTGAAAAGTTTTGGAAAAACTAAAATCCAACTGAAGGAATATATATTGGATTTCTTCCCCAATGGAGTCACCATAATGATTTACATGATTTGGTTCAATCTTGTGCTAAATGCACTCCATCATTAGGTTGGAATTATTGGTGAAAACATACAATAAAAGTACAAATTATGGGAGTGAAAAAAACTAAATTAATTACATCCCTTAACATGTAATCATAAGAAATTTGAGAGATGATGAAGAAGAAAAATAGACAAATATTCTTCTAAGGATTAGCCTCTGATGTAGCAAGAGAAGGGGGATTCAAATTAAGTGTCCTCCTTTACGAAGATGCAGATAAAGACAACAAGCAATCAACACTACAAATATCTCATAAAACTGATTAGTTTAAACAATTAGTATTATATCTATTGGATAAAATATTTAAACCATTTGGACATAAATTTAATGGGGAGGAAATTAAGTGCTTTCTATTGATAGGAATGGTAAGGAGGTTACACTAGATAATTTATTATAACATTGCATGAGCTATGTAGGTGATCTGAAAAATCTATCATAGAGGTGGACTTCTTTCTTTTTTGAGGCTTTCTATTTGAATTGATAATGATTAGAAGAAACTCAACACCAACACCTTTGAGTCACAATGAAATGACTATAGAAATAGACTCACATTCTTAGGCTATACTTGTGCAACATAGCCTTGAATTCATTGAACTCTATTAAGACATAGGATATGGCTATATTTATAATATTTCTTACATGATGCCATGGAGGGAAAGTGAATACGTTTACCAAGTTTTCCTATGCAATATCTTTAGATAAATCCATATCTCATCATATTTGCCATAAAATTTACGAACTAATCATTCCCAAGCTAAAAGTTTGCATGGAAACAATGTGGAATTTGTAGTTGGATTATGGATTTTAATGTTCTAATGACACATGAACATTGTGCAAGTATCAAAGGATTACCCATGCATAGTCATACATTTAGTTATCCATAGATAATTTAGACATTTCTAATGATTTTTGCTTCATTTGCTTCATTTTGTTGGTATATGTTGGTTGGTGATGTATTTAATGTAAAACCATTGATCTATGCAAGCAAATAATACAACATGATAATAAGGGCATCCAATTTTGAGCCGAGAATTCTAGGTCAATATTCTCTAGGAAGAGGTGAGGACTATGGAAAAACCCTAGCCATGGTAGATCACAAGTGGAATGAACATAACCTACATATTTCTTCTACTTTTCTAAATCAGCTACACAAACAAAATTAGTGCATGAACATTGACATGGATGAACAACCCAATAGTTTGTCATGCATGGAGACCGTAATAACAAGGATTAATAATATTCTTCTCTTTTTCTCTTCCTCTTCCCAAATTTTGTACACTTATATAATTTAGGATATGAACATGTATTTATGAAACAACCATTTGTATTTTTGTATAGAATCCTTTATACACCACCCTAAGATTGTAAACATGTTTGTTGTAGATGATTAATAATATATTGATAGCCATGTTGTAAAACTTCTTGTTGTTCACATTTCATCATACAATTCTATCTTATTCATGAAGATTTGCAGTTGAGTTGGTGCGTAATTTACCATGGCAATATTGTATGTGTGATTGCTCAATCTATATGTTTGTTTCTTGTCTTAGTTAACTACATTCTTTGTCGCACAAAAATGTTTTAAAGACTTTGTCTGCATGTAGTTGAACTTGACATTCCACTTTGAGGTTACACTAATATCACTAATGGCATTCCCTTTTGGATAAAATTAATATCAAAACATCATTTTACACATAGTTAATAGAGTTTATACATAGTTTATGGCTATGATATACTCCTTGATGAAGTAAGAAATGCAGGACAAAATGTAGAGTCACATGGAACTACTTTAGATATGATTTTCCAATTGTAATAGTAAGGTTGGGAATATGGATGGACAATTGACCTATATTGATAATTTTTTGGAAGTGCTAACATCCTTCTTCACAACACTATGCATCCCCTTCTATCAAAGACAACACGAACCTAAAATTTAGTGGCAATGGAAGAATGTTTTTCTTCTCTAGGCCAACTTTTCATAAGTTTTAATGGTCCACTTAGCACTCATAATCGTGAAAAAGTGAGATTGAAATAAGTAAAATAAATTACGTAGCATCGATCATCATTTTTATATCTTACTCTTAGTAATTGAAAATTCTTGGAAAAAGCAATCATCCTAGTATCACCATGGTTTAAGCACTAAAGTTTTCCAGAATAGTTAACTTGCTTAACAAATTTTCTAGAATATTCAAAACTCCAAATTTAACCTTGATCAAGTTTAAAAATAGAAAATTACAAAAAACAAAATTACATAGAATATAAAAATAAAGACCAAAAAAACAAAAAACAACTCTTCCAAAAAATTATATTAGTGAATATATATAATTTATATACACACCCTATATATATTTATAGTTACTCATGTTCTTGAATGTTAATATAATCAAAGACATCAAACACACCCCTATGTTAAGTTTCTTTTATGGCTGTCAATACTCATAAAAAAAGTTTGTTCACCTATCTCATAGTATTTCCTTTAATTATGCTATAAAACATGTTCCTAACAACCATGATTTTAATTAAATTATAAAAGATGTTAAACAATAAATTAACATCGTCTTCTTTTTCCTTGAAATTAACATGGTCTTCAATGGGAAAAGAGTGAACAACTATGATTAGGCAAATTTGTTCACCTAACAACAATATTTGATTTAATTATGTTGTTGTTACCATATAAAGTATGTTCCTTGTAATTTGACACTCTCTTAAAGAGGAAAGAGGTGCTAAGCAAATGTATTGCTAAGCAATTATGCAAGAGGATTAATTAGCAAACATTGTAAATAAAATTATGATTTTTTTTATGGAAAAAAAAACTAGTAAACATCAAATAGTTTAATATTAAGTTTATGAAAACTAAACTCCAAAGCAATCCCTTGACCAAAGAAACTTTCAATGGAAAAGTTAAACAACTATTTTATATATACACTCAAATTTTTTTTTTAATACTTTATAAGGTCCTTTATAATAATTTTTTTAAATACTTTATAAGGTCCTTTATTGTCTCTAATCTAAATTCTATTCTATTAGGGGACACATGGGGTCCTATGTGCACCACACGCTATGCATGCTTTTAAGATCCCATTTAAAAGGCTTATAAAATATTATATGAACCATCATTATATCTCAGTGTTTAACACACAAGCAATACATTATATTTAATTGTTTATTTATCATTATAAACGGCAACATGTTTGTGTTCCATGTGACTCCTTTTTGGATTTGTTGAACTATTAATGCTTTATTAGTTAACATGTTTTTGTTCCATGTGACTCCTTTTTGGATTTGTTGAACTATTAATGCTTTATTAGTTTACCTAGTTTACCTATAGAAACATGTACTCATTATCTTAAAGTGTATTAGCGACTTGGATATAAACTTTTGTATGGGATCCTAAATTGAGATTGAAATCTAAGGTTGAATTTACTCGGTTGCAATTTTTAAAAATATTTTTTTTATATATTAATTTTATTTTTATTATATTAAAGTCAAGTTTTTATGAATTAATATCAATTAATTTATTGAGCCGAGAGGCTCTCTACAGCCCAGTATGGGGGAGATCTTGTAACTACGTAACAGGGAGATCTTGTAACGTTACGTAACGTTATTTTTATTAATAAAAAAATAGATTTTTTAATTATAAAACAAAATAAATGTCGGCTAGAAAAAAAACCTAATATGGGGGAGATGTTGTAATCTTCCTACCTAACAAAGTAATAAAAAGGTAAAAAATAACAAACAATAAAAAATAAAAAATTTAATTATCCCCAAAAAATATGGATCATAAAAAAAACACAATATGGGGGAGATGTTATAATGTTCTTACATAACAAAATAATAAAAAAATAAAAATTGAATTATTTGCAAAAAAGTGTTGGCCTTTTAAACAACCCATGGTTTTATTGTATATGGTTTAGAAGGACCGTGCACATGGTTTTAAAACCATGTGGAAGGCCTCCTAAAAAAACCCATGGTTTTATCGTACATGGTTTAGGAGGGCCTTGCAAATAGTTTTAAAACCATGTGCAAGGCCTCCTAAACAACCCATGGTTTTAGGAGGGCCTTGCATATGGTTGTAAAACCATTTATGGGGAGATGTTGTAATGTTCGTTCATAACAAAATAAAAAATAATATTAAATATTATATGTTGGCCATAAATAATATTAAATATTAATAAAAAATATATTATATGTTGACCTTAAATAAAAAGATGTGTCTTTTGGTTTGAATCAAATCAATAGTATATATAAGACACACCAAAGTTGATAGCTGATTGAGTGTAATACTTAAGAAGAGGTTTGCACCTAGAAAGATTTGATCCCTCTCGGCTCTTGATAGAGCCTAGGATTTGGATCTACGCTGGTTATAAATAATCATATAAGGAGGAATGAGAGATGGATTATTTTTTTAATTGAGATTATAAAAAATATAATTTTTATAATAAAAAATAATTAGTATGAATTTTGTTTTTTGGTTAATCATTATTATGTAAATATAAAAATGTGTGTACATTTTTTTTATGTGGGAATATGAAAATATGTGTGAAATTTTTAATATAGTATCAACTTTAAGATAAAACCAAGGAAAAGGTAATCCATGATAAGCAATGAATGAATGATTGATATGAATTAACATAAAACAAAGATAGCGCTATCCTTAGGGTGTGCATCCGTATCTTTTAAAGCCACCCACCTTTGTAAAATGTTACAAGATGAATGTATTGAATGTATTTCTATCTGTATAATGGAGAGAAACCTTATTAAATATTTGTTTCATTAAGGTTTAATGTTAATCAAAATAAGGATAATAGAAGTTTCTATAGTGCCTAAATGGTAAATGGTATGTATGTTTCTTTATTACCATTGTGTTTTTGGAACATATCGAAATGTAATTGGATTTCAAATATTATATTTCTATTTTTTTTATGTCAATTTTAAATTAATGAACAATTCGCTAGCAAAAAATGTCCTAAAATTTTAAAGGTTTAAGCTTAACATGATCTCTCTTTAAACTTCAAATACTCAAAAGAAAAATCAAAGAATTGTTTTAGGTCCATGAAGAAGGGTGAATTTTGCCAATAATCAGCTTGTTTATGGAGGTTACACTCTTTTATCACACTCTCTTTTTATACTTCAAACACTCGAAATAAAACCAAATAATCATGTTTGGTATACAAGAGAGGGTGAATTTCACCCATTATGTTTTAAGTTTTAATCAGGAGTGGATGTTCTTTTATCGGTTCATTTCATTTTTTTGTGGGGTTTGGATGGATGGTGGATTTCAAGTGTTGTGATCTTAGTACTTCATAGGTTTCCTTACGGATTTGATTCCCTTTCACAGTTCCATTTTGTAATCATTCCAGGTTCATAGGTCAAGGTACATTTTGACACTTATGCTTGTATCTCCCACAAGTATCCTCACTAGGCTCTACAAAATATTTAACCTTGAGGAACGAGGAAGATGCTAATAAAGTAAATTCTCAAGTGTTATATGATTGTCAAATGTACATTCATATTAACAAAATTGGTCCTTCAAATCATCATCATAGTAACAAATAGTGCCAACTTAACAACATTAAGGTGAATAATGAGTGCCACATAAGCAATGCAACGTTGGCATGTCAACTTAATAGAGGTCGCCAAGTCAACATATTCCAACATGTAGGGTTATGGCATCGAGTGTTGTCAAATTATGGACACCACATGGGTTACCACATTATATTAGGAATTAAGATTATCCCTTTTCATTGAATTTTTTCCATGTACTTCTGTTCCAAATTTGAAAATGAACTTAACTATTTTCATGAAAATCTTCAGGTTTGTTGGCTAACCAAAGTTTCCCTTCCATGTTGCTTGATCTACAAAAGTTTTTTCAGAACCCGGAGCCATACCTAATTTTATTTCATGCTTTTCTTAAGTTCGACCAAATAGGCAGATTCCATCTCTTATGTTCTATAATGTTTCACAAGTATGCCATAAGACTTGATGTTGGGATTGATGGTGTTTTATAATATTTCAAGTTCGAGAAGCACTAGGTGGATTTAAGAAGTTATATAGGCCAAAGAACAAAGACTAATATTCACGCAAAGGAAAATAATATTTACATGTGGCATGCATTTGAGAAAACATGAGGAATGCTTATATGGAAAAAAGGTGTTGGGGTGATTGTGACGTAGACTAGTCATAAGAATCTGTGTGATGAACTTAGAAAGTGCCACATTATCATCATGAAATCAATGTTGATGACTTGTTTGAGCGTGGACAATCAAATCTACTATGTTGTAGTGATGATATTAGCGAATGATCCATAAGACAATTGGTTGCTCCAAAATCCACCATCTGCCATTGGTATGTACATGACTAGGTCAACTAAATTTCCCTTATCATTAAAATTTGTCTCGAGTGTTTGAACTTGGATTTGAAGAGAGTTTTAATTGAATTTTTTAACACACTTCAGGGTTACTTGACCAAGGGTATTTCCATCCTCACATTTTGTGACTTGAAGAAGTCTCTCACATACCCTTTTGTTTTCACCAAAGAGATTAATCCCTGATTAGACAAGAGGCCATGGGTGAGCCCCAAGAATGGATACCAGGTCAACAAGTGCCCACCCCACTATTTTCACCAATGTACCATCTCAAGCTTCCCAAGTCTCTCCCATACCCATTATGACTATTAATTAAATTACACAAGTTTGCAAGTTTAGAGAATTGGGTGAATTCAAAATCGTGTATTCTTAAAGTTTAAAAGTCTATCCCACAAACCCTTTAATGACCTCCTAGATCAATTTAATAATATGAATGCACAACAACCCTTTAGTGACCTCCAGGATCAATTTAATGACCTCCTTGATCCATTAAATAATATGAGTGCACAACAACGTGGATTTATGGAAATAAGATAGAAATGCAAATTCCTTACCACATCAACATATTCAAATCCAATCCAATTAAAAAACATGCCACATGTGAGGAAGAAAGAGGAGATAGATCCTTACTTAGTTGGCCAAATAGATAGGTAGAACATTTAAGACCTGCCATGTAACAATAAAAAACATGCCTCATGTAAGGAAGAAAGAGAAGTTGATGCCTGCTTAGTTGACCAAATAGATAAATAAAACATTTAAAACTTGCCACTTAACATGATGTTATGAACATGAAAGTTATAAAAAAAAGACAAAATGTTAAGGAATGAATATAAAGCCAGATTTAAATGTGCTTCTTCCCTTAATTTTTTCAATTACATGAAGTTTCTCACTTGAAACTCTACTTCAATACCTACATAGTATTTTGTTTCGAGAGAATTGGAAAACCCAAAATAAAAATGCCAAAGGGACTATCATATAACTTAAACACCATAGCTACAACCATTGTTACAAATCCATATGCATAGGGTAGCCAATCAAGGTCAAATGAAATGTGTTAACATCATCTAGCCATAACGAGGACCGGTTAAAACTTGTTATATGCTAGTGGGACCAATACATAAAACCTTGTAAATAAAGTCAAATTTAAGCAAAAGGTCATAGTCTTTGTGAAGAAGAGAGAGCTAAAACCAATAAAATTGAAATTAGGACATTGTTCTTATCTCTAAGATTTAGTCAACGTGTGTCATAACTCCATTCACTAATTTTCTTTTAAGACTCCATTCACTAATTTTTTTAAAGATTTGCCACTACTCCAAGAAGTCTTTGGCTTTTATGTTTATTGTACGCAAGTCAAAACAGGTTTTATTTTCTAGAGAGACGATCTGCCTACCATTAAAGCGAAAATTTACTATTACGTTTAGTAGTGATTAATGTGAAGGGTTTAATTTGGGTGCTCTATTCAATAGGAGTTGTCTAAAAACTTCGAAGAGTTAGATTGGGTGATCATTTTCTTTTTTGAAATATAGCGTTTTTCATTTTGTAAAATCTGAATGTATGTTTTAATCTAATTTTGATGGTAGAAATATATTCAATATCCTCAAAAAAATTTGGGCACCTAAAATTCCAAAACATGACAATTTTAACTTGGATTTTTAAAAATTCCGACCGTATTTTATCAAAATTATGAGCTTTTTCCAACCTAGATTGTAGAATTTTTAGACTATGCGTATTCAAGGGGAATGAATCCATTTATTCATTCAGAAGCATGATTTAAACAAAACGGAATTTATATTAAAAAATTGTCGAATTCCAATAAAAAACTTACTGGATGGGAAAAATCATCAAACATTTAGATTCCTTCGCATCTAATAAGATTAATGTTGATCTTAGGAAGAAATAAACAAAGACCCATAATTAAGATTTATGGCTTCATTCTGGGTTTCTTTGGAGAAAATAAACTTAGGGCATCTAAGGTAATTAATTCAATCTCATCTACTTCGATGGGTTAGCTCAAGTGGTTGACAACTGTGAGTTGTAAACATAATGTCTCAAGGTCAAATCTCCGAGTGGCTATGCATAGATATATAAGGGCCTCACTTGATGTACCCACTGGATTAGGCTCCATAATCAGAGCTGACGGGGTGCAGCGCTTCTGGATACCCCTTGTGAATTCTTCCCGTAAATGTAACAACTCTTCTCCAAAATTGTGAACCATATTAAAAAAAAATTCAATATCCTTTATTAAATAGATCATGTTTAGTGCAGTTGCCACATGCATTTATATATTTCATGTTTATGTTTAAGATTAATCAATAAAGGATTGGTATTATTTAATAGGTTATTGGCTATTATTGGATATTAGGTTCTATTTGTATTATTTTACTTATTCAAATTCATAGTTATATATAAAACTTTGAGAGATATCTTTACATTTTGTTTACATCTAAAAATGTGACAGTTATATGATTGAAATGGACAAGGTTTTATGTTGTGGTTTTTACTAGCCTTTCAAGCCTCGCTTTTATAGAGAGAGATTAGGTATCCTCATACTATGTTGTAAGTCAAATAAACATGATAGACTGGTAGATATAAGTACTATTTTTTTTAAAGATTTTTATGGTTGTATGCATTTTTATTTTTATAAATATTATGATTGTGTGTATATCATATTGCGATTTATGTTGCAAAGTTATACGAAATATATATATTGAATGTTAGTAATCAATATTTAGTTTGTTGTAGGTTATTTAATGTTGTGGTGGTAGCGTTGTGGACCGTTGGATCTCAATTAACATTTTTCAACAAATAGACAAAGAACTACTATTAAACAAATCATTTATGCTATCCAATCTGATACACAACATTTAATGTTGTGGCAGCAGTGCTATGGACCGTTGGATCCCAAATGCTGTGGTAGCAATGATGCATACCGTTGGATCTCAAGCATTGAGATCCAACGGTTCGCAATGCTACTGACACAACATGAAATACTGCGTAGGAGGCTGGATAGCATATATGATTTGTTTAGTAGTAGTTCTTTGCCTATTTGTTGAGAAGTGTTAATATGGGACAATGTATTTTGTCAATTTCATAGTTTCACCTAGCGAAAGGGCCCAATTAGACCTTTCTCTAGTGAAAATGGTAAACTCTCCAGCTTTGGCTCGACTATTATAATGTGGGTTTTCAGAAATAAATGAAATGTAACTATCATGCAATACATAGTGTAACATAAAATTTAATCCAACTAATCTTACATGAATGGAAATTAAGACCGATAATACAATCGATATTGAGGAGAATAATCTATTGTTGTCATAAAAAATGAATCACATCAAACTCCTTCACCTTCCTCACAACTTCAAAGATATTTTAAGATATTTTAATGTTGGGAATACTTCTTTATTATAAAACCAATAATTCGAAATGAAACATGATCAAGCGTATCATGTTAGGAGCTAAAGCATATGCGAAATTAGAGGCTCTAAGTAGTAAAACATACTCCATAGTCCATTGAGAGACTCCCTACTTCATGCCATATGTTAGCAAGCGATAGATAAGTAGGAAAAAAACATAATCAATAGATTAATCCACATGATAACGTGTCAAAACTCACAAGCACTAAGAGAGCTAGGAGAGAAAATAATAGTCCACGACCAAGCCTAAATCTCAAGAGTATAAAGAACTTGGCTAACAATGGCCTCTTTATTCACAAATGAAGATAGCTTACGATGCAAAGAAAAAGACCCATGCTAATGGATGGAAGAGTTTACTTTATTTAAAACATGGTGACTCTTGGCCTTACATCTTTACTCTCGGTTGTTTGTTTAGCCTTACATGGTTTCATCATCATCTTAAAATAGATGATGTATATATTTTTCTAATAAAAAAATTAAATATACTATTGAGCTATAAACATAACAATAATACTATAATCCACATGATATAATGTCAAAACTCACAAGCACTAAAAGAGGTATGAGAAGAAATAATAGTCCAAAACCAAGCCTAGATCGCAAGAGTATAAAAGAGCTATGATAAGAAATAATAGTCCAAAACCAAGCCTAGAAGCCTAGATCGCAAGACTATAAAGAACTAGGCTAACAAAGACCTCTTTATTCACAAATGAAGAGTTTACAATGCAAAGAAAAAGAACATGTGCCAAGGAATGAAATAGTTTCTTTTATACAAAATATTGGGTGACTCTTGCCTTCCATATCTACTCTTGGCTCATTATCCTTACATAATGCCATCCTCATCTTAAAATACATTATGAGGAGGATATTCTTCTTTTAGCTTCACCAACATGGATCCTCCATGCTATTTAAATGGGATTTCTATTCCCAACGTTATGCAAAGATACATGTATTCTGAATGGTTTACTAGTCTTCTAATCTTAATACACTTATGGGTGAAAACTAACTTGGATATAATATTCAAGATTGGTGACATAAATGTTCTCTAGTGCAACTTGCACACAAACAACTAGTTGACAATGCTAATATGAATCAGGCCTTTACATCTATTCTCTCATTAAGAACTCTATGTCTTGTGCAACTTCTTTGCACGTTGATATCCAACTGAGCTAGATTTGTCAAGATTATCAAGGATGAGACACCATCATGGTTTTGTGTGGCATTCATGTCTAATTGCAGTGTTATGTTTCCGAGCCAATTACTTCACATACACCACATATTGTAAAGTGCAACCGACACCAATCTAATTATTGATGGAAAACAAGAGCTAATGCATATGTTATGTACAATGTTTGAACCAAACACCTTCAAGGAAAACAATACTTTCCAACTCAATAAAGTGTACTCACTTGTTCAAATGTCAACTTGACTTATGTCTATTTTCTTCTTAATTATGGAAACCGGAGGCCAACATTGCTTATACATACAACATACTCCAACAATCCTATTCTCTTGATGACAAACTGGACAACTCTACAATTAAAATAATTGAACATAAATGACATGGTAATTATCTAGCATATATGAAATGGAAATTATGTAAACCATGTGAGGAATGATCACTGATTACATACATGGGATGGTTGCACTAATTGAAATACAAAATACCATGATTCATTCACATGAACGGCACCACAAAATGCCTAGACATTGAACTATGATATATACATTAGTTAAGATCCATTCAATGCCAATAACTTATATAAGTAAGAATATTTGAAGTGTTTTATGAATTAATTTGGTGTCATTGTTTACCAACCAACCATCCAATCCATGTACACACACAACAAAATCCTATTCTCACATCTTAGGGAGGGGCAACACAACCTACGAGCCTAAATATAACACAAACTACCAAGGAACAACTAGATGTAGGCTGAAGGGGGGTGCACATGACTTATGAGCAATGGATCAATTAAGGATTGGCTTCCTTAGATGCGAAATGACCTTGACGAGTGAGATAATCATCATGAAAGTCTATGTTGGGATGCTAATGGTCTCATTAACCTAATTCTTATTGTTCTTTGAAAACAATTTTAGCAACTCAACCATTAATTTGTAATTGCTATCTCATTACAACCTTTGATCTCAAATCCCACAAAATGATGAATGGTGGGAAATATAGAAATGTTGGATGTTTTCAAACATTGAAGTATGAAATTATGATTGGAATTACAAATCAATCATTGAGAATGCATCAATAAACCATTTCCATGGATATAGGTAGCATATCAAATACAAAGGAGTGATTCCGATAACTCACGTACTGAATTTATTGAAAAATTTAACATCAATGCAACATGTATTTTATCAAAACAATCCATAAAATGAACAATAGTGTTCAAGTTGAAGGGGTGTGTGTACAACCTCTAATCAATGGATGGGTTGAGGATTGGCTTCTTTAGATGTCAAACATCCTCAAAGAGTGAGATACTCAACATACAACTCTTTGTTGGAATGCCAATGGTCTCATTAAACCAATTCTTGTTGTTGTTTGCAAATAAATTTAGCAACTCAACTATAAATTTGCAATGGCTATCTCATGCCAACCTTTGATCTCAAATCCCAAAGAGAGATGAATGATGAGAAATACAAAGTTGTTGGATTTCATCAAACATTGGTGGAAAATGAAAATATGAGAGTAATGACAAAGCTATCACTAAAAACTCATCAGTAAACCATTGGGATGACTATAGGTATCATATAAAATCGAAAGGGGATAGTAACCCATTACACACATATGAAATGGAATTTATGCAAACCATGTGAGGGATAGTCACCCTTTACACACATGGGAAGGATGCACTGATAAATATATGGATTTCCATCATATCTTCACATGAAAGGCACCACAAAATGACAAACAATAGAAAACAAGTAGTGTGGGAGTACTTCCTATGGAAGTGAGAAAGAAAACCATGAAAATGAATGATATGTCCACCCTCATCAACTTACAGTAGACTTGGAGCCGGAGATGGAGAGTTAACTACTCATGAATTGTCTCTGTAGAAAGAAACCATAGTAAACTCACCTTGAAAATATAAAACAAGACTAATGAAAGAAGCAAGTATGTCAAGGAATGCAAGTAAGCAAATATCAATGCGGAGGAAAAAATAATATACACTCAAAGAAGAAACAAAGAAAATAACATAAAAAAAATTACAAGATAACAAGGGGCCTATGTGGACTTGCAACAAAATGAAAGAGATAGGAGACAACAAAGGAGAGTTGATTTGACCTACACAAGGTAGGTTGAGTGGTTGGGATTCTTGGTGTTAATGTCGCCCACCTCAATTTGATTTCCTGGATTTACCCGAGACATGTGTTTGAGGGTAGATGCATGACAAAATGGGTTATAGTGGCAACCATTAGATGTGTTCTCGGATATTGCAGGAGTGATTCTTCATAGTTATCAATTTCGTGTTGATTTTCCCATCCCCTAATGCAAAAAAATAAGGGTCTATTTAAGAGAGACCATAGAACCTCATCGATTAAGAAGAAGAGAAGAGGTGATAGAATGCCAAATCAATAGGTTGCTAACCCTATTTGAGTTGAGTCAAGAAGACTAACTAGATGTGGAGGATGAAGCAACTAGGATGGTTCCAAAAATTGCAAATCTAATGAATGTGAGTTGATGAGATGCATTAACTCTATTTGGGGTGGTGTTAGAGGGTGACCAAATGCATTTGAAGCATCCACGATGGTTCCAAATGTTTCCAAATGTTGCAAATCCAATGCATGTCGGGTTGATGAGATGCATTAACCCTATTTGGGGTGGTGCTAGAAGGGTAACCAAATGTGGAACTAGAAGTCTCCATGATGGTTCTTGTCATGGAAATGTTTTTGCATGATGTAGAGGTTAACAAGGAAGCCTTATAAGTCTCATAATATTGAATATATGGAGGTTAATGAGTCAATAAATGCAATAACTAAAATATCAATATAAAAAGATAAAACCTTAATATACATGAAATCATCAAATAACAACTACCATAGAATTTGGTTTGACTTAAATTTGGATTTAACTTGAAAAAAATAGTTAACTAACATACAAAATATGGATCAAGATGTCTTTTTTTTGTGTAAGTAAGAGTGAGATCAGTGCATTAAAGATGAAGAAAAGTTACAAAACATGTCTCTCTTTGTCAGCCAAACCTAACATGATTGTCCCAACCAAGTTTATCCCCATATACTTTCCAAAAATAACCCCAACAGAAACCGCCTTACAGTCGTACATACAGAGAAGATATAATTCCCCTTTCCACTACCCCTATCTAACCGAAAACATGCTTGTCTGCAAACTAAGCACAACATTACCACTTACTGAAAACATAAACTAATCACCCAAAAAAGGAAAAGCCACTAGGATGGCATTTGCCGAAAGCGATGAACTGGGAAGTCGCGCAGCCACCACCTCTAAAGCATGACATATAAGATATCCCTCCTTCCAATATGGATCAAGGTGCCTTATAAAAATAACAACTTATTAAATATTGTCTAATGGAAATGAATTATTACTTACTAATCTATGTGTGAGAGTTTCGTAAGAATGCACCTACCTTGAACTAAACCATGAAAATATGGTATAGTAACACATAACTACCAAGAATGCTATATTAAATTTGAAGAAATCCAATACTTACGATAAGTTGTATCATCATTTAAACAATTTATTAATATGTAATTTAAATGTATTAAATTTGAAGAAATCCAACACAATTGTATCATGATTTAAACAATTTATTAATATGTAATTTAAATGTGTTAAAGTTATTATTGTTCACAATGATAAATTAATTTTAGTGTTTCACTCTTTTATTTAATATGTAATTTTATATGTGTTAAAAACCATTTTTATTGGTTTTTTAAATCAAGCTAATTTTTATTGTCTAATTTTTTAATATTAATGTTGTACTCTTTTATTGTCTAATTTTTTAATATTAATGTTACACTCTTTTATTTAATATGTAATTTTAAATTGGTTTTAAAAACCATTTTTTATTGGTTATTCAAATCATGCTAATTTTTATGGTCTAATATGAAGATAGACAATTTGAAAGAAAACCTAAATCTATATTTATAATAAAAAAATGAATTCTCCACAATAAAAATTTCAAAACTCTTCAAAAATAAAAATATGATCATTAGACTTCATTAATAATGATGGGAAACAATAAATCAAAATCATCTTTAAATAATTCCAATTTTAACACTTGTAAAAATAAAAAATGATGAAAACCTAACCTTTGAAAATTCAAACTTCTATACCGAGTGTATAACTTTTTATGCACTACATTGTTTATTTATTTTTAGTTGTAAATATACAAGATTAGCTAGTAAGTGTTCTTAATTTTAATTGTATATATCTAACATTAACTCATTAATGTTAATATTCTTTTTTTTTTCCATGAAGAAAAAAGCCTGTCCTTGATATTCTATTAAGAATCAAAGGGCATCTATAGTGCCTACCCATCAATGGGTTACATCCAAGTGAAGAATACAACTTCTACATGAAAAGTCACTTCACTGTCAGAAGCAACCGGGGGGAATAACTGATATATAAAAAAGTGGTCCCATCAGTAAATTGTCTCATCATATAGCATATATGTCAGGTAAATCATATCTACCGTGGGCCAAAGAGATCAGAGCAGCAAGCTAAAAGATCCTATTCAATGAGCCACATATAAATAAAAAAATAAAAAATAGGAAGTAAGCTCCCCAAACAAAAATCAAAAGAGTTGATAAGTCCCGTGTGAGACCAAATGGTCCTCAGTAAATTCAGAGAACTAGCCTGATCCCGGAGCCAAGGAAAGGGCATTTTTAGAGAGGCAGTCTGCAATCTGATTGTGTTCACGGTAGATATGACAGAATGACAAA
Organism: Pseudotsuga menziesii; assembly: GCA_001517045.1. NCBI lineage: Eukaryota > Viridiplantae > Streptophyta > Pinopsida > Pinales > Pinaceae > Pseudotsuga > Pseudotsuga menziesii. The sequence continues at coordinate 488,876 of LPNX010928978.1, read as the reverse complement.
TCAAGAAAGCAAGTAATAAGCTTTCTAGTTTTCCTGCACCAGTGAAAAAGTTCAGGTGGGGAGAGAGCAGTGGATCCCTTTGCCCAGTTGATGATGACTAAAGAGTCACCGAAAATATGTTATAAGGGAATCCCCATCATATGGGAAGTTTGTAAACAAGCCCATAAGCCGAGAAGTTCGGCTTTGGTGTTGGTACTATCTCCAACCCCATCGCAAATTCAAAATGATGTGACACATTCAGGTAAAGGCAGAATCCAACACCACCTAGATTGTTAGAAGAAGCCCCATAAAAAAAACCACAAGGGAAGACCAAGCATGGAGAAGGCCCAATCTCCCTGATCTTTTTACAAGTAACAGCTGGAGGACTATACAGTTGCATGAAATATTTGATCTGGTGCAGAATGTTCAGGACAAACATTTTCTTCCCCTAAAAAATAATCAAGTTTCAAGCTTTCCAGATGGTCCACATCGTGTAGAAGGGGATAGTCCAGTGCATAGAGTACCTAGAGTATCGAGTGATCCAATGTTCAATGTACAGGCCAAGAGTAGCAGCTTGAGGAGGGGGTGAAATATGGAACTGATCATAAATGTGGGATAAGACATTCTTCCAGAAAGAGCAGTGGGAAAAAATATGCAGAACTGACTCCTCATCAAAATAGCAGAGTGGACATATACCTGGTCCGTGCCAGCCTCGTTTCTGGAGGTTATCCTAGGTGAGGATTCTGTTCCTCAAGACAAGCCATATGAAACATCCAATCTTCTTCGGAATAGAGCTTTCCCATAAGAAAGTATGTAACCTGCTGCGCGAAGGTGGGAGCATCGCATTCACGATGCATTCATATACTAGTTTGGCCGAGATGGAGCCATCAAGTTTGTTAAATGCCCATAAAAGAGTATTGGACTGAGAAGAGACATGAATGCCACAGAGTTCCAGTCCCCGCGTATATGCATCCCAAGCATCTTTCCAAGCACCATCAATACATAATTCATCAACCGTGTACCAGTAACGTTGAGAGTCAAGTAATGTTCTGCGTTGTGAGCTTGTGATAGGGTAGTGATATTCAAATCCTCAAGGAAGGATCTTAATCCATCCGGGAGCGAGCTGGAAGAGTGGACACCAATGACAGGATCAATACCGATAAGAACATCTGAGCCATTCCCCACCTGCCATGCAAGATTGCAACCCAGCCAGGGGGGAGTCTGGAGAAAACCCTTCCAAATGACAGAGACCCCTCGTGTGCCAAAAGTTTTCCTCCTAAGCCAATCAACCACCAAGAGACCTTTTAAATATTTGCTGGTAAGAACCCGATGCCATAGACTATTGTTCATCAATACCATCCATAGGTTCTTAAGACGAAGAGCAGCGTTGAACCAATATATATTTTTAATACCCCATCCCTCGTTCTCTTTCGGCCATGAGAGACTCTGCCAATTAATCAAATGGTACTTACGGTTATTACCAGTAGAGCCCCATAAAAAAGCAAACATTATGCTTCTAAGCTTGTGGAGAATGGACAAGGGGATGGGCGCTAATCCCAACCAATACACCAGAATACTGGATAGTACAGCTTGGACCAATATCAAACGACCGCCCAGTGAGAGTAACTTATGAGTTCAGGGACAAATCCTTTTCTCAAATTTCTATACCAGCCAATTCCAATCACTTACCCTGTATCCCAAAGGTTTCAAGAAATAACCAAGATATTTAAAACCCAAAACAAGAGGCTCCATCTGATATGGAATGACCCTAGCAATGTCCTGGAACATTTCGTCTGCAATATTATTGTACGGAAAGCACGATTTGTCCAGAATAATACTCATCCCTGAGGCCTTGCAGAAGGTACTCAGTATAACGTCGAAGGCAATCCATTCCTGTAAGGTACATGTACCCATCAAGATAACATCATCTACAAAAAGGAGGTGGGTAAGAGTGAGTGAGGAAGTGATTTGAATACCACGAATGAGGCCATGGTCCCTAGCATCAGATATTAAGAGACTGAGTCCTTCAATGACAAGGATAAATAATAATGGGGATAGAGGGCAGCCTTGTCTGATGCCACGAGAAGCTGAGAAAAACTTTGAAGGGGTGCCATTGACAAGGACATCAAAATTTGCAGAGGTGAGGCATCCCATGATCCAGTTAACAACCAAGAGAGGAACCCCAATCTGTATCAACATGAGACGGACAAAAGACCAATTAACATGATCAAAATCCTTGATCAGATCCAACTTGAGAAGGAAGGCACATATATTCTTAGTCTTTACAGAATGGAGAGTCTCCTGAACAACTCCATTAATGTCAAAATTCTATAAATAGATTGAGTACCCTCCAATACTTTATAACATTTTTTTTTGGTTTTTTAACATAAACCAAGCTTTTATATAAAATGGAGGATCAAAGGTTTGAGAGTTATGAAATCAAACTCATCTTTTACAAATCTATACTTATCATGAAAATTTCCTATTCTATGGAGATTGTATCTCCTTACAAACTTCTCAAAAAGGAAAATACAAAAACAAAACATTGCAGAAAGAAAATTAAGAAGTACACGGTTATGGTATCCAGTTTCTTTTGTAGACCTTTTGATCGCAAACTAAGATGCCACAGTCAAGACTAGCTCCTTTATTAGCCATTGTGTCGGCTTTTTGATTTTTTGCCCTCAACAAGTGGATGAAGGGTTCTTTCTATTCTTTGTCAGATTATTGGCTTCTCTTACCATAATCTGATCGCCAAAGACCACCAATTCCTCAATGCTGACACTCCTTGCAATCTCCAGACCTTTCGCCAAAGACCACCAATTCCTCAATGCAGACACTGCTTGCAATCTCCATACCTTTTATTAATGCTAGCTATTCTACGTCATTGTTTGTCTTCTTTGCAATTCCTCATACTCTTTCCACTTGTTTTTTTTTAAATCCAAAAACCAGCACCTACCAACCCAAACAATACCCTATAACACTTAAATTATGCATTTTCCATAATTAAAATACATAATTCTAAATATTTTTAAAATTTCTAACCCAAAATTCTAAACAAAACAAGAAAACAAATATACTTAAAAAAAAATAAATACTTAAAATATTTATCGTGGACCTACTTTTTCTTTTTTGTCCCAACTTTATTTATTCTACCTTCCTTAATCAAACATCAAACCTTACCCATATAGAATAAAGAATATTAAATCAGCCATTATCTATACGACTATTGAATGAAAGAATATTATATATTCAAATCGAATCCTATCATATCCATATAACTATGGGATAAATAATATTATATTCAAATCGAACCTTATCATATAACTATTATAATAAAATCAAACCTTATCTATATAACTATTGAATGAAAGAATATTATATATTCAAATCGAATCCTATCATATCCATATAACTATGGGATAAATAATATTATATTCAAATCCAACCTTATCATATAACTATTATAATAAAATCAAACCTTCTCCATATAACCATTCAATGAATAATATTATATTCAAGTCAATGTAGAGTTATTTTATTTATAATTCTACAACGATTGGGCTGGTGACGAGAGAATCAGATCACAAATCACAAGACAGTAGCGAGCAGTGGGCAGAAATTTCTTCTGTAAATGCGATCTGTTTGAGTTTTGATTCCATAATTATACTTGTCTGTGTTGATTAGAATGGCATCATCCGGGGCGGGTCTGTTGAAAGAGCTGGATGATTTGAACAAGCTGGAGAAAGATGTGAACAACGCGCTTCAATCGGCGTCGGAGGGCAGCCTCACGCTTCCGAAGCCCATATCGTTGGCGTCGCTTCCTCTCCCGCAAAGCCCTCTCGCCGAGAAGGCCACAGCCTACGCCAAATCGTGGCTGGACTCCGCTGTCTTTCTCCACAGCATGCGAGCGTACTATTTCGGGACGGCCATAGCCACGGTAAATTTCCCTCATTGGAATTGGGATCCGCATATGTTCTACTTGGCATCCATGCTCCACGATATGGGCCTCACATCCGTGGCCATGGAACAGACACCGCTCTCGTTTGAATTCCACGGGGGGCTGCTGGCTCGGGAGTTTCTGCTACGCGAGGGGGCGACGGAGCGCATGAGCGATAGCGTGGCGGAGGCCATTTTCAGGCACAGAGACAACATATGCGAGACGTTCGGGCATTCGCCGGAGGGCGGGTTGCTAATCTTAGGAACGCACCTGGATGTCTACGGCGCCTTCGAGCCTCTCATCCACGCGGACACCGTCCAGGAGGTGGTGAAATGCTTCCCCAGAGATAATTTCTGCAATGAATTTGCAGATTTGCTCGTTCAGGAAGTGAAGGTCAAGCGCTTTTGCACGGCGGCAGGGAGGGCGGAGGACTCCGGATTTTTCAATAAAATCAGAAACAATGCAGTGTTTGCAAAATACGATCACCAATAAGTAAGTGTAATGTACACTTATCGTATCGTCTTTAATGGACGGCCGTCGTATTGTGAGTAGTTGGATTTCAAACAGGTTGAGATTCAATGGTCCAGAGTGCGACGGCTGTCACATTGTGAGCTGTTGGATTTCAAACAAATTGAGATTTGAAATCCAACAGTCCAGAATGCAATAGTTGTTGCATTAAATGGGGCACTGCATGCATAGTATTGTTTTCCATCTTTTTGGGTTGATAAATATAATTTCTAGTTTAAATGTTAATCCCTCTTATTAGTAGAATCAAGATATGGCAAGACTATCGGATCCACTTGGATTGATAAACACTGCTAGTTTACATCATGAAGTGTTTTGAAAATTAGGTATTCCAATTCAACTAAGGCTATCCCAAATTTGTTGAAAAATAACAACAATATTCAATTTGCATTTTAGTAAACCTGTTACCATGTTGGAATGTTTTTGGTATTCATTATAGTCATTTGTAAGGAAGAGGAATGCATTGTGATGAAGAGAGGCTGACACTCAGGCAAGTTTCTTCTCTGTATCTACTACAAAGAGAATTGACTCCATTGTAATGAGTGGTCTCTCTCCATATGGAAAAAGCTAAACTCTAGACCATTTGCACCCAAAATTGGACGAGTTTTTTGGTCAAATGTGGCGCAAATTGTTCAACTGGTAGTTTTCAGTGTTTGAAATTGCATAATACGGGTGCCCCAGAGGTAATCGAGGGTCCCGAATCCAATCCATTTCTGCAATAAAAATTGCAATTTCAACACATAAAATCTCATTTTCAAGAACAAATGGTTTTGCCGGACTCCGGCCAAACTTACAAAGAAAGGTGCAACTGGTCTAGAGTTTAGCCTACTCCCTCTGCATATTATTCATGTTAATATTCATTTTTTTTGTTTATCTTAATGCTCATTAATAATGAGTGGTCTCTCTGCATATTATTTATGTTAATGTTGATTAATAGTTACCTTTTTATAACTCTTTTTATGTTAGTGACAATGAAATTGCGGCCCTAACACATGATTTCAACTTAGCATAACACAATAGAAAAATACTTATCTGTACATAAATTTCGAGAGGGAAAATGGAATGTCAAGGGGACATTCCTAATTAGCCATTCAACTCCAATACCACCCCTCAATAGATCATTGAGATGAGTGTAAGCTTTCTACACTAATCTATTAGAAAAGAATGTGAAGAAACTTTAAACATAACAATTGCAATTACATGAAAGGAACAACAAACTATTAGACAACATGATTTCGTGACAAAATATTTTCAAGGAGAAAAACCTCATTCTAAAACAAGCTCAATATATTTTCAACAACTAGTAATAGTTACAAACACTTTCATAGTTACAGTGCTTTAAACAGAAACATGTGTAATGTTCAGGCCTACACTATGCACTGCGGGACTATATCAACCACCTAGGCCTTTATGGGCTAACAAGCCAATTCCTGATGCCTATTCCATGAGGTTCATATATATTGCTTATTTACAATGGAGTATATCAAGCCATGAAATAAGCTTCATATCTAATATCATGGACAAATACCATGGATTGATAAACCATAAAAAAATTGACTATATCAAAGCTATCTTAACTAGAAGAAACTTAATCTCTAATGGGAGTTTTTGCATCCCCTTGTGAGGGCTATTGGATGAAAACATCCAATGACCCTCCCACACTTGCCTCGGCGGACATGGTAAATCCCACTGGTGCTTAATGTTTGCCATCTTAACTACTCTATGACTTAGTTAAAGTTATCCTAACTACTCTTTGACCTGGTCAAGATTATCCTAATAATAACAAGGGCATGAGTACCACCAACTTGCTCTTACAAATCTCATATTGCCCAACTTCCAAGCTAGTTTGGAAATTGAGCAACAAAGCAACTAAAAACCCTTGGCAATTGAACAACTTAGTTTCTTTCAAAATCTCAAAGGGTGATGCTCCAACATCCAAGCTATTCAAGAAAATGAGTAACAAAGTAACCAAAAACCCTCCTCCAACCCACACTAGTTCTGGTTCTAATTCAACAAGGTGGAGAAAAGGGTGATCCACTAATTAACCAAAAACCCTCCTCCAACCCACACTGGTGGTTATGGTTCTAATTCAACAAGGTGGAGAAAAGGGTGATCCACTAATTTATGTAGAAATGTTCGAACAAATGAAGATAATATTTGCATAGTACAAACCTATGACCATGAGTAATTTTTAGTTGTTTGATTTAGATTTTCTAAAAGTGGCTCACTTAGATCAATATGGACACAGATCCTTACATAATAAGACATTGTTTCTTCCTTTATTATTTTAAAGCCTTCAATATAAGATCTGAGATCAGAATTCAGGTAAGAAAAGTAACCTCTTCCAAACTTGGACTTTCATTTGGTTTCTTCTCTCAATCAAACCTTGATGACAATATTTACATGAACAACCGAGATCTGCTTAAGAACAAGGGGGTCCTTTCATATACTCTCACCTAATCCTCCTTTAGATCTAAAGAACCCAAAGACTACCCCTTTCCTAGCTTCTGATAAGGAGCAACTTCCTTTGAATTTCTAGTTGACCTCTATCTAGTTGCTAAGAGTTTTTTATAGTGACCATAGATCCATATGCCATATCAGGTTTAGCCGCTTAAGCGTGAAAGTTGAAACCACAAATTTTCACATCAAGCCTAACTAGTCAAGTTTGACCATATCTTCAATAAGCATTGCATGAACTATGGAAACTATACGATCTTCGGTGCTCTTCTCATAATCTCAATTTATGGAAACTGTATGATTTTCAGTGCTCTTCTCATAACCTCAAATTTATGATGGGAAGATGGTATTTCTTTTCATTAAAGACCTCTTGGAGGGATTTCAAGAGTTATGACAGCATCCCTTCTACAACAGAGATGCGTATTTGTTGTTGGTATGCAATATGACAAACCTTGTGCACCTTGTAGAATTCTCACACTACCATGGTGAGTGAGGATGGGCCTTTGGATCTCTCCTCCAACAGGGCATTTTAATTGCCTCAGAACACAAGAACTCTTTATTACCATTCATAGTGGTTTGGGTCTCCACTTAATGATGGAGAAAGTAAGTCATTAGCACTTTCAAATTCACATGGTAAATAAAGGCATTAATAAGAAAAAGTCCCATAACCCGTGCAAACTCACCTGATGGACCTTAAGTAATACAGACCTAATGAAATCATCACACAATTTTCTTCCATAGTCTTGAAAGTGCCTTTCTATGGCAACAAGTTCTATCTTACTTACCTTTCACTTCATAGGCTTCCTCATTTTTTTTATCATAGAAAATAAGTTATTTTAAAATGTTTTTATCTTCTTTATCTCAAATTTATTTTATTTCTTTATATATATTTCTATAGATTTACATTTACACTCTCTTTTTATCTTCTCTATATAGTGTAACTCTTGGATCTCTAAATTCATAATAAATATTATGAAAATTTATATCAACTAACACCATTAAGATATGGTCATTTATTTTTGGCCCAAGTATTTGAATCTATCATTCGATATTAAAAGCGTCCCACCTTATGGATTCAAGGATGCTTCCCTAGTCGCTTAACACAACATCCTCTAATACCAACAAACCTTTAACACTATCGTGATATCATGATATAACCCAGAAAAAATAACATTAATTCCGAAGTAAATTTTTAATGTTTTTTTCTAGTTGAACATCATTTTTATTTGGTAATTATGATAAACCCCAAGGCTCAATTGGTAAGACGTGTGTACACTCTCTTGGTTTGGGGAAGGTCACGGGTTTGAGCTGTGAGTCCTCTGGGGCGAGGCCTTTTACTAAGATGGTCGACGATTTACCACTTCTACCATCCACAGATGTGGGAAAGCATTACTAAATTTTCCGTTCATGTTTTTGTGTGAAAAAAAAATTACGATAACTTAACTTTTGAGAAAGTATTATGGGCATGCTTATCATGTTATTTATGTATGGCATATTTTTACTTCGAATTTTATACAAAAGCATATAAGTTTAAATATTTTTTTATTAGAATGTGTTTTGAAGCACGAATACACTTAGGTTGAGGTAAGTTTTAATATTGAATGGAAGAACATTTTCTTTGTACAAAATTGGATTTCTCTTTAGATAATAAAACATCTTTATTGTTCGTCGCCATCCAAGTTTTTTTTTCAGAGGAAAAATTACCAGTCTTTGATATTCATAAGAATCGAAAAGACATCTTATACAAAATACAAGCAAGAGACTGTTCATTATTGCCCCCACCCATCCAGCAATAGAGGGAAAAGCAGGACAGTCAGCCTAATCAAATGTAATCAACACAAAGTCTGATCATTAGCAGACTTTCTCATCATTCCTGGAAGAACCAGGTCAGAAAATATCGAAAATATCAGCAGTGCCCTGCAAACATACAATCCAGAGGAGCAGCAACAGCTAGCTGAAAGTCACAAAAAACAGACAATGAAAGACATAATACATAACATACAATCCAATGCTAAAATTAGCATATAAAGAGCCATAAAAAATGGTGATATATGGCCATCAAAAAAGTGTAAAGTGGCCTTCTCCAATGACCTTACCATCCATAGTTTCCGTGAAATCTCCTTTACCCAATTCCAAATTGAGTGCCTTTTTTGATAAACCATCAGCTAGCATATTGTGCTCTCGGAAAATATGATTGAAGGTCACCGGTGGAATTAGAAGTAGCATAGAAAATATCTCATCTCACCAATGTTTCAATGAGGGTATCTCGAGTGCAGAAAGTCTTTTAACCCAAGAGATAATCACCATTGAATCACCGAGAATCAACTAAATAGGCAGTCCCATCATCATGCTAACTCTGAGAACAGACCACAGTGCCAGCAGTTTAGCACGAGTATTGGTGCTGTTCCCACAACCCACAGAATAACTAAGTAAATCTATTTCACTTATAAAGATCACAAACCCTGCACCTCCCTTTTGTAGTTGAGCAGCACCATCAAAATAACCAACAGGATAAATGTGTAATGCCTTTGGACCAATCTGTCTACAAGAAATTTTTAATTGAGGCACAGGGTGTATGGCAAGGCAACTCTCAATTCTGGTAATGATCAGGGAGGCCACAGGCTTATCATTTTCAAAAGTACATCTGTTACGTAGGAGCCATAAGTACCAGAAGACTACGACCGGGGTGTATCGAAAAGATGCATATTGTGTAGTGGTATTAAACCAATGAGTTAAGAAAGATAAAACAGAGCTGTGCGATGTGAAGGAGAAACCCAAAGTAATCGAGAAATGCTTGAGGATTTTAATAGAAAAAGGACACAGCAAGAACAAATGACCACAACCCTCAAAGTTTCTTTTGCAGAAAACACATCTACTTGGTCCATAGAAACCGCGGGATTGAAGATGATCCCAGGTGAGGATTCTGTCCTTTACCAACAGCCAAGTGAAACATAAAATCTTCAGGGGTAACTTCATGGCCCACAGCAGTGACAAAACCCGATTTTGTTCTTCATCATCCATGTTGTGGAGAATACAATCATAGCCACGTGCCGCGCTGAGAGTACCTACATAATTACCAAATGACCACAGGAGTGAATCATTCTCCTCACTTAAAACTGATTCTATTGAAATTCAGCCCCCTGATATATGTATTCCATTGATTGCTCCAGGATTCACCTAAATTCAGCTCTTCTGCTGAAAACCATTGACCAGTCCCCTGATTTTTTGCCTGATCAAGAGTGCTAATCCCGTAATCTTCAAGGTATGATCTTAAGTCTTCTGGTAGAAGTCGTCGCCATCCAAGTTACATATACATTTTGAAATTTGCTCACGCAAAATAGTAAAAAATATATAATAGTATTGATGTAAAGTAACAAATATATATATATATATATATATATATATATGTTTAGAGAAAAAAATCTTTTATTCATTAAATAATATGAATTGCTCAAAGGAGCTTATAGTACTGCATTGCTCGTAGAGCTTACAACAACACTCATCCTTTACAGCTTAACTGTGCATCAATTTCGCGTAGAGCATACAATTGCTCAGCCTTTATAGCTGTTGTGCATATCTTTAGAACAAAAAAGTTCTTCATATTTATCATAAGACACAGGGTTTTGTCTGAGCATTCCAATCAGTCGCTGAAGTCTCAGCCTTCATTCCCCTTGCGCCGCGCAGATGTGTCCGCTATCTTCTGTGCAAGGGACTGCATCTCTATCAACCAAAACAACCTTTTCCATCTGGCTGCGCATTCTTCATTTATGTCCCCGTGAGCTGTGTTAAAAGCCATTTTTCCTGTCATTGTGTTCCTATCATATGGGTGATTCCATGAAGGTGGGTAACACTTTTTGGCCAAATTTGGCGATGAAAACTTGATTTTTTACTCATGTGCTAGACAGAAGCCCTCGAAACGTATATATGCCATGTGAATTTCGATTTCCAGTAAAAAGACAAATTGTAGAATATTATGTTGGCTTCCCAATGATATTTTAAAAAAAATATTCCAATGTCATTTAATGTGTGAAATTTTGCATCTAATGAACCGTGTGACCTTGAAAATTTGAAGAAATTAATAAGTGGCTCGTGTCCAACCCCAATAATTCAATCTTACATTAATAATTATATATATATATGAGCATGATTTACACAAAATGTACTGTGGTCTGCATATTTTTTTGTTAATATATTTCATGATATAGAATTATTTATTATTATTCGAAAGTGACCACATATGGTTTCAACATCATTTTATACACAGGTGTGTCCATCCCAGCTTTTTTTTCACTATTTTCAAAAATTGAAAAACCAAAGATACTCTTTTAAAGAGGACGCATCGATGTGTGGGCTGTGCACTTTTAAGTAATTTTTGGATGTTTATTTTTTACCCTGGGTATTTTTCTTTGAGTTGCTTCGAAGTTGTTGTGAGGTTTTCTAAGTGTAAGTTTTAGAACTAATTAAAAAAAAAAAACCCATATGAATTCCAAAACGCATGCATGATACCTCAATGGATAGAGGATTTGATTATGAATATATTGGTATGAACTCCGCTCAGTTATGTGCCATGAATGGCAGAGTTTACACCCCTAGAAGACACATAGAAACATTAATTTTCTTGTAAGAGGGCTAATTCACTATTTTTCAGGCCCTCGATTAAGGTATTAACATCCCTCGATTAAGGTTTTTAAATAAGCTCGATCGAGGTTTTTAAATAAGCTCGATCGAGGTTTTATTAAACCCTCAATCGAGCTACCATTTAAACCTCTTTTTTAATTTTTTTTCCACAAGGACCTTGATTGCGGCCTTAAAACCTCAATTGAGATTTTCTTAAAACCTAGATTGAGGTTTTTTTAAAACCTAGATCGAGGTCTTAAAACCTAAATCGAGGTTTTTTTAAAACCTAGATCAAGGTTTTTTAAAAACCTAGATTGAGGTCTTAAAACCTAGATCAATGTATTTTTAAAACCTAGATCAAGGGTTTTAAAATTGCTCAATCAAGGTACGTTTTTGTGTTTTTTCCAAAAGAGTCTTGCCAAAAAGTGTAACCCAACGCCATGGATGCACCCATATGGAGAGTAAAACAAAGTAGTTTCGCCTCCTGCGACGATCTCTCCTTCAATGATCCCCGACTGTATGGCTAAATCCTGCTTTGACAATGTATCAGCTTCTGTGTTATGTTCTCTATAAATGTGATTGGAAAGGACTGCTTCAAATGCTAGTTGTAGAGCACGAATTGCCTTCAACAAGTTGTGTAGATGTGGAGCTCTAATATTATTATTCCCTGTTGCCCAATCTATTACAGATTTTGAGTCTCCGTATATGTGTAACCTTGTTATATGTTTGTTCTTTGCTATCTTCATAGTTGCCCAAAGTGATGAGAGCTCCGCTTTTCTATTTGTTTCCGTTCCTAGTCCAAGTTTGAAAGAAATTTTGTTTGTTTCATCTAGAAAAATAACACCACCTGCACCACCTATGGGTGGGTCACCTTGACTGGCACCATCAAAGAACGCCCAAGGATAACTTTTGTCGAATTCTGGTGTCGTGACAACTCTTGTTTTTCGACTTTTAGGGGAGGATTTGTGTTCTTGAAACTTCTGCACCAGCAAAGATGATGTGATGTCAGTAGGGGTCCAGAGATTCTTGAAAATCGCTCTATTGCGTGCCTCCCATATGGAGTAGACAAAGGGTACAGGGAAAGCATCAAAATTACATACCGTTGCGTTTTTCCACCATGCTTGAGCTCTCTTCTCCCATGTCCCTTCCATGTTGTCCATCCTAACTTGGGTAATGGCCCTTGATGCACTGGTCCACACCTAACCTGCATAGGGACACGAACCAAAGAGATGAGAGGTAAGTGCTTCCCCTGATTTGCACATAATGCAAATGCGTGGGCCTTGAAATCCCCTTTTCCTCAAATTTTCCCAAGTCAATAATTTATTATTTATTGCCAACTTGAAGGTGAGAATGGTTTTTAGAGGGTTGTTGGAGGCCCACAAAACCCCCCACCACCAAGATTTTTCTCCTTCAAACTGTTCCACGATTGCCACTTCATAACCCTTTTTAGCTGTGTAATCTCTATTTATAGCACTCTTGGTACAGATCAGTTTATCTTGATCATCTTCATCAAGTTGAACAAATTTTATCTCCAGCAGATTTACATATATGTTCCCTCTCGACATCATCTCCCACCATTCCTAGCTCATGGGAATTTTTCCATCTTGTTCCGCCTAAAGGAATGGGCCGATGTAATTGCACATCCGCAAGCTTGAAACATCTTTTCTCTCTCAGCTTGGTTATGACAGAGATAGGAAGTTTATAGTTATCCCCTGCCCTTGCCCATGGATCTTCTCCTATCCTGACACTCCTTCCATTTCCTATTTTCCAGGCTGTCCAAGTGCCAATGAGTGGGAAAGCCAATACCATAGCTTTCCATCCCACATACCCATTTTTGAAAGACTTGTTGGGGTTTCTGAACCAGTCAATCAAGGTCATGTATGGGCAGTATTTAGAGCATAAGACTCTTCCCCAAAGGGTGTCTGTATTTTGGAAAAATCTCCAGAAGGATTTGACTGCCAAGGCTCTACAAAAGAGCATTGGGTTCTTAATTCCCCATCCTCCAAATTCCTTTGGTAGAGCAATGGTTGTCCATTTTTCCAAGGGTATGCCTTCATTTTTCTTGCTTGTTGTCCATAAGAAGGAGAAGCACTTTTTCTTGATTTTTGTTACTATCCCTTTGGGTATATATGCTATGGATGCCCAGTATATTGGGATGCTTTGTAGAACTGCCTTGATCAAGATGAATCTTCCCCCTCTGGACAGGAACCTGTTTGCCCAAGCTGAGACTCATGCTTCTACCTTTTGATAAAGCCACACCTAATATTGAAAAGCATAACTGTTAGGTTTAAGAAAAAACCTAGATACTTAAATCGCGCAGACATCGGATTTGTAGGATAGGAGAGTATCTCTTTTGACTGTTGAACTAGTTCTTCTGAGAATTCGTTGTGACCCAACATAGATTTATCTATGTTTATCAGCATTCATGTGGCCTTCTTATACTTCTCTATCAATGATGCATATTCCTTCAGATTATCTTCTGCTCCTATCCCGAAGAACAAAACATCATCCACAAACAAAGTGTATGTGATTTATTCCAAGCTTGACACCTTAAATCCTTCAATTTTTCCTTCCCTTTTTTATTTCAGGATTATCCTGCTCAGTGCATTAGCCACAAGAAGAAAAATCAAACGGGACAGAGGACATCCTTGCTGTATTCCCCTAATAGGTCTGAAGAAGCCGGACGGTGAGCCATTGATACGGACTGCAAATGAAGTGGATTGAATGCACCCCATTATCCATTCTATCATTTCCATGCCCATCCCTAACTGAATAAGGATCAGTGTGACAAATGTACAGCTTACTCTGTTGTAGGCCTTGGAAAAATCTAGTTTCAAGGCAAAGGCACCCTGCTTCTCCTTCTTGATGGAAGGTGTTGCTTCCTGATCCAGAGAGACCACATCAAGGATTTTCCTATTATGCAAGAATCCAAATTGTTCTTCTAAAATTACCTTGCTTAGAATTGGTTTAATTCTTTGTGCAATCACCTTCGCTATTACTTTGTAGATCGTGTTACAACATGAAATTGGTCTAAAGTCTTCAAAGGCTTCTACCTTCTGCTTCTTTGGGATCAATGTTATGAAGGTGGAATCCATGCTCCCTAGCACCTTCATAACCTTTCGATATCCTTTGACTACTGCCAGTAGGTCTCCCTTTACCTTGTCATAAAACCCTAGAAATAACTCTAAGGTAAACCCATCAGGCCTTAGGCTTTTGCCTTTTTGAAAGGAATGTAACACCTGTTGAATCTCCTCCTCCATTATCTCTTTAGTTAATTCTTCATTCATTTCCTCTATGATTACTCTTGGGAACAGTTCTAAAACCTCAAGAATCTCAGCAATTGGGCATCCTTCTGGCTCTTTGAAGAGCCTGTGAAAATGTTGTACTACTGCTTGAGTTTTTACCGAGAAAGACCTCGCCCAGGAACTCTGGTTTGTCCTGATTTCATGGATTGTATTAGTACTCTTCCTTTAGGAAGCATATCTATGAAAATACTTTGTATTCTGGTCCCCTTCCTCCAACCACAAGGCTTTGCTCTCAAGCCTCCATTTCTGCTATTCTTGCAAAATTAGTGAGTCCTTCTTACCTTCCAGCTCTTTTAGGACCCCTAATTCTGCTTCCATGAACACTCCCGTTTCATTATTCTTATATAACTCTTTGATCTGGCGTTCTACCTGTCTCATTTCTTCGTGTTGCCTTATTCTATACTTCTCATCCCACTCTTTTGAAATCCTCTTAGCTCTGGCCAGGTTGTCTGCGAATTGCTGCAATATTAAAGAATGGTTTTGTACTTCTTGCAGAGGTTCCCAAGCTTCTAGTATCATATTTTGATACTCCTCTTCTGCCAACCATTGTGGTTTAAATTTAAATGGGGAGGGAGGTTTGTCCTCTGGTGTTCTAACTGTTAGGACTGTTGGTCAATGGTCCGAGTTACCGCATGTTTCCACCGTGGCTTGAACAATTAGTTCATCCCTTATTAGGTTTCTAAAAGGCACTAATTTCTCGCCTCCCCTCCTATTTCTCCATGTAGGCACCAATTTTGTGGCACCAGATCGATTAACCGTTTTTGCTTAAAGAGATGACTGAAGAAAGGCCCAAGGGCATCACCTCTCGTGTTTTTGCCCCAAATTTCATTGGTAGAAAGGGTTAGGTTAAAGTCTCCCCTAATAGTCATGTCTAGAAGATCCAACGCTCTCGAGCCTTACACCCTTTCCTAAAAATCTTTTCTATCGTAGAAGGATCTGTATATGTTAAGAACTATGAAATACTTCCCGGTCATACTATCTTCCAACTCCGTTCCCAAAATTGGACCGTATTGATTGACTAAGATAAAATTTACTGCAAGAATCCAAGATGTTAAAGTTCCTCCTTAGTGGCCTTCTGCATTAGTGCTGGCCATTCCCCAATCCCCAGTACATTCCCTAATCATCTCCTCAGCCTTCCATCCTTCCGTCATTGTTTCTTGCAAAAGTAAAACCGTTGGTCTTGTATTGGCTAGTAGCCGCTTCAGGGAATTTTTTTTTAAGGTCCCCCCTATCCCCCTTATGTGTAGGGAAAGAATTTTCATTTGATAACCCCTCCTAGGGATTTGTCTCTAAGGGCCCTTGTTATTGCTTCACATCTATTATCGCTTGTTTCTTAGCCTTATAAAGAAACGTTTTACTTCCTAACTGTGACTTGGTAGAAGAATTGAGACCCAATCTTCCCATAGAAACACAATCCTCTTCCGTATTTTTAAGGACCCTAGGTCACAGGTTGTATTCCTTTCTCAAGTCTTTTTGTGGAGTTACCCTTGTTTTCGTCTTTAGGATGAATTTATTATCATGTAAAGCGACATCTAAGAGATCATTAACAATTCAAATCACAGAGCTAACATTGAGTTTCTTGTCATTATTACCTTTTGGTCCCTCGAATGGCATCCCTTTCTATTGTGGACCTCTTGAGTTGTCGCTGCTGAGGTGTCCTACTCTCGTGCTTGCTTTTCCGCTGTCGAGCTGCTTTTTTGTTGCTAAGGTGTCCTCCTTCTATGCTTTATCCAATGTTAGACCTCTCTATATCTTTCTGTTGCTCTCCTTTATCCTTATGCTCCCTTACGTCCTTATCTAATTCGGGCTCGCCACCTTTTACTGCTCCTCCACCCTTGTATTGACGACCACTTGATTTGCCACTGTTGGGGCCTCCTTCTGTGCCTTCTCCTATATTAACTCTGCTGCTCACTCACTCTCCTCCTATCTATTTCTTTCTATTATCTTCGTACTCCTCTTCACCCTTCTCTGTACGAGGCTTGCCATATTTTTCTCGTCCACCACCCTTTGTGCTATCCTTTGGACCTGACTTGTCTTCCTTCTTCGCCCATGTCTACTTTACCCAGAATTTTTTGAACCAAGCTTCCTTCACGCTTCTTATGTAGTCCTACTACAAGTGCCCAACTTCGCGACATCCATAGCAACAAAATGGGATCTTCCAATAGTCCAGTCTTTGTCTCCACCGACTATAGTGCATCATAATTACTATTTCTTCATATAGCCCATTTCTTAGGTCCATTTCCACCAGAATTCTTGTACACCTACGATCTACTTTGGATTCCCAATCATCCTCCAAAGCCACGAATTTTTTGATCTTGTTTCATTTTGTTTCAAGACACTCTTCTTTCCAGAATACCATGGGAAGCCCTAGTAATACCACCCAAATTTGATGTTGATTATGACGCTCTTTCCTAGCATCAAAGTCTATTCGCCACTTCTTAAGAATGAGTCCCGAAGGTCCCCACTGCCATTTACTATCTAGCAGTTTTTGCTTGTCTTCCTCCTACCGCAGCTTGAACAGGAACCAACCTCGTGGAAATACATGGAATTCAAGTTTATAACCCAATTCACCCTCTTAGTTTCCGTCCATCCACTCCACGGGGGCTTCACTTGTTGATCGATATCTTATCACGTTAGTTCATATTGTGGGTTTTAATAAAAATACTAGCAAGTTGATTTGTACACCTCTTCAATTCATCAGTGCAAGGGCATTTGTTGATCAACATAAAATTTATAAATGCATTCCTTTCACTCGTAGAAATAAACCATGAGTGCACATAGGACTCTCAAGGCATACAATTAATCTAATTGAATGTCATTGCTATCGTTTGAAGGTGAAATAGATTCAACAAGTGAATTAAATTCTCGAATAGAACTTGTGCGAGGAGAATAACACTCTATCCCGCAACCACTTGGATTAAACCCAATTAACCTAATGCAATAAAATTTCTCAATACAATGAGATTGATTTTTAACCATCCTTTCCATCAAGATGCAATAAAATTTATGAACTACAACAAAGGGAAAATAAACAATAAATATAATGAAAGTAACCAATCTAGCTTATTCAATGCAAGAAAGTGTTATTCATCTGTAATACCATTTCAATGATAATAATAGACTGTTCAAGCACGCTAACAATTATCAAACCATAATCATTCCTTTGTTGGATCCTTGTTCATTGATGAAGCAAAAAAATACGATATTTATTTAGCCTTTTTTAGAAAAGTAGAGCATTGACATGTGAAAAACAAATATTTGAGAAAAGAAAACTAAAAGGAAATCATGTAAGTTGATTTGAACCAAGATTCTATCCTTCCTTCTGCGTGACAATTTCTACAACTAAAACATGCAATGAATATTCTTGGACAACAATCTCACTATTGTTAAACACCTATTGGAGGATCCTAGTCGTCTATAAATGTAATTGTATGAGTAAACTAGAAGCATGATGTAGCAAGTTGATTTGTACACCTCTTCAATTCATCAGTGCAAGGGCATTTGTTAACCAACATAAAATTTATAAATGCATTCCTTTCACTCATCGGAATAAACCATGAGCGCACATAGGACTCTCAAGGCATACGATTAATCTAATTGAATGTCATTGCTATCGTTTGAAGGTGAAATACATTCAACAAGTGAATTAAATTCTTGAATAGAACTTGTGTGGGGAGAATAACACTCTATCCCACAACCACTTGGATTAAACCCAATTAACCTACTGCAATAAAATTTCTTAATACAATGAGATTGATTTTTAACCATCCTTTCCATCAACATGCAATAAAATTCATGAACTACAACAAAGGGAAAATAAACAATAAATATAATGAAAGTAACCAATCTAGCTTATTCAATGCAAGAAAGTGTTATTCATCTGTAATACCATTTCAATGATAATAATAGACTGTTCAAGCATGCTAACAATGATCAAACCATAATCATTCCTTTGTTGGATCCTTGTTCATTGATGAAGCAAAAAAAATACTATATTTATTTAGCCTTTTTTAGAAAAGTAGAGCATTGACATGTGAAAAACAAATATTTGAGAAAAGAAAACTAAAAGGAAATCATGTAAGTTGATTTGAACCAAGATTCTATCCTTCCTTCTGCCTGACAATTTCTACAACTAAAACATGCAATGAATATTCTTGGACAACAATCTCACTATTGTTAAACACCTATTGGAGGATCCTAGTCGTCTATAAATGTAATTGTATGAGTAAACTAGAAGCATGATGTATATGTCGACCAATAAGTCAAGTTAATCAATCGTTGGTCAGGTCCGGCTAATTAATAGAGGTAGCATGGCATTTGTAATTACACCCATATATGTGAAATTAAAAATACATAAGCATCTATCATAGTAACGAGAATAAATTATTATAAGTAGCAATAGAGATTAATATTTAATTGATCATAGTTACTACTTCTCTTTACATGTGTATTCTTTGTATATTATTGCTTTTACAATATGGTTTATTGTTGCACTATCAGTAATGATGTTATTCTATAATCCCTTAGATTACAACATTGGTTGGACCATTGTCGGTAGTACTTATCTAAGACTTGAATTGTATAGTAGATGCATTCATGCTTAGATGCTAAGTGAGAAGGAGATAAACGATCGTTGAGAAAGAAAAATAGAAAATTATCTAAATAACTACATAAGAAGGAACTCAGTGACCCCTGCACATGTTAGGGCACGATTTTATATATAATTTCATGAGAAGTTTTAAGAGTTAGTACCTTGAAGATAAATAAATTGATTGATAGATACAACAAATGCCCACATAAGAAGATTTTTTTTTGTTGAAACTACTTGATGGAGGTTGAATGAACTTGTATGAGTGGTGTGAGATAATTGCAAATGAATTCTATGAAGACCAAGGAATTGAAGAATGCATGTTCCTCAATGAT
The DNA here is from genome assembly GCA_001517045.1 of Pseudotsuga menziesii. NCBI lineage: Eukaryota > Viridiplantae > Streptophyta > Pinopsida > Pinales > Pinaceae > Pseudotsuga > Pseudotsuga menziesii. The sequence goes on along the minus strand of LPNX010928978.1, from coordinate 469,133 downwards.
GTGAAGAGGAGATTCTTTAGAGATATACACGACCATTTCTTTTGTGTTTCTTCTACCTTTACTAAACTTACTACATAAGTTCCTTATTGAGAAAAGAGTTGATCATATCGTGGAAGAAACACCTCCTCTTAGAACACAAATAAACACTAATAGAAAGAGAAACAATTAATTTGGCACTATTTCCTATGGAAGTTAGAAAGAAAATAATAAAAAAGAATGGTATGTCCACCAATGTCAACCTAGAGTAGACTTGGGGCCAAAGATGGGGAGTTAATGATTCATGAGGTGTCTCTATAGAAGGAAACCATATTTAACTCACATTCAAAAGATAAAATAACACCAATGAAAGAAGAAAGTATGTCGAGGAATGCAAGTAAGTATCGATAGAGAGGAAAAAAGAATATACATTAGAAGAAGAAACAAAAAAATAGCATAAAGAAGAATGCAAGATAAGAAGGGGCCTATTTGGACTTAAAAAAATGAAAGAGACAAGAGACAACAAAGAAGGGATGATTTAAGAGAGACGACATACCCTCATTGATTAAGAGGAAGAGAAGATATAGTAGAATCTTGAGTGTTTTGTTGATGAGATGCTAACGCTATTTGGGTCGGTTCTAGAAGGGAAACAAAATTTGGAATTAGAAGCATCCATGATGAATCCAAAGGTTGCAAATCCATTGAATGCCAAGTTGATGAGATGCTAACCCTATTTAAGGTAGTTCTACTATTTAAGGTAGTTCTAGAAGGGAGACCAAATGTGGAAGTGGAAGCATCCATGATGGTTCTTGTCATGGAAAAATTTACCATGGAAACCCTACAACTATCATAATATTGAATATATAGAGGTTGATGATTCAAGACTCATGATAGCCAAAATATCAATAAAAAAAGACAATTTTAATATAAATAAATCATCAAGATATCTACACATAGAAATTGGTTTAACTTCAATACAAATTTGACTAGTTAAAAATGGTTAAGAAGCATATAAAATATGAATCAATGTGTCTTATAAAGAAGACCACTTCTTAAATATTGTCTTTGTGGAAGGAAATAATGACTACCCACTTGAGATTTTCACAAGAATGTACCTACAAAATTTAATAATCATTTAATAGAGGAAATCAACCCTGAAGAAATGACATAGTAGCATATAAAGGCAAAAAAAATGCTACATTGAATTTGAAGAAACCAACATTCATAATAAGTTTTACCATCTTCTAAACATAATGATTAATATGCAATTTACATATGTTAAAGTCATTATTAGTTGAGATTATATGATAAACAAGCATAGATCCATCTAAAAGGGGATCTACCAAGCACTGAGAGGGATCAAATCTCTCAAGGTGCAAATCCTTTTATAGAGTGGAAATGTTGAGGAAATGTGTAATCCACTGTTTATGGTTTTAGTTTATCTAAATTATGTTGTTTTATATATATGCAATTCGAAATAATTTAAATTCAATTTAAACCTACTAGTTATTTTTAATAATATTTGATTATTTTTATAAAGGATACATGTCAATTCAACTCTAAGATGAACATGGAAGGAGTTACACATCTCTCTCCTGTTGAGCTAGAGAATGCACCTCTTAGATGCAATAATAAATGTTGTTCTATTTTATTAAAAAATATTTAATATATAATTTTATTTTTATAATAGTTTTATCATCTTCTTTAAAAAAAAATTATTTAATTTGCAATTTATATGTTTTAAAGTCCTTACTACTCATAAAACAACAATTATGGTATGGGATTAGTGTTGTCTTTTTATATTATTTTTTCAATTTACAATCTATTAAAAAAATTTAATATTAAATATTTAAAAATATTCAATATGGCAATTTTATTTTTGAAATAAGTCTTATTACCTTTTTAAAAGGTTATTTAATTTACGAATTACATGTTTTAAAGTGGTTGCAATGAACATGCAAAAATATTAGCTAATCACTCTGCTTATTTAGATACTTTCTAAGACTTTATATATTTAAGTGGTTGTAATGAACATACAAAAATATTAGCTAATCACTTACTTAGATACTTTTTAAGATTTTAAATATTTAAGTGGTTGTGTAATAAAAATACAAAAATATTAGCAAACCATTCTGCCTACTTAGATACTTTCTAAGATTTTAGATATTTAAGTGGTTGTAATGAACATACAAAAATATTAGCTAACCACTCTGCCCACTTAGATACTTTCTAAGATTTTAGATATTTAAGTGGTTGTAATGAACATACAAAAACATTAGCTAACCACTCTGCCTACTTAGATACTTTCTAAGATTTTAGATATTTAAGTGGTTGTAATGAACATACAAAAATATTAGTGGTTCTAATGAACATACAAAAATATTAGCTAACCACTCTGCCTACTTAGATACTTTATAAGATTTTAGATATTTAAGTGGTTCTAATGAACATACAAATATATTAGCTAATCAGTCTGCCTACTTAGATACTTCCTAAGACTTTCGATATTTAAGTGGTTGTAATGAACATACAAAAATATTAGCTAATCACTTTGCCTACTCCGATACTTTCTAAGATTTTAGATATTTAAGTGGTTGTAATGAACATACAAAAATATTAACTAATCACTCTGTCTACTTGGATACTTTCTAAGATTTTAGATAAAAAAATCTAACTACATCTAATGCAATAATAATTATTATACTCATATAAAATATATTTAAACATAAGCATTAAAAAACACAACATAATCTTTCAACAAACCACAGTATGGGCCAACAATATTCAACATATAATAGAGTAATAAATGCTAAGGCAGCAGCCGTTTGGATGTGGTGTTTGAGATCCAACAACCCAAAATACTGTTGCCTCAGCATTTATTACTCTGCTGCATGTAAAATATGTTTGGACACTTTGTTTATCATATTTTTTAAAACTTTCTCCGTTCTTCATTACTTATTCAAATCTCCATTGAATGAATAAGATTATATTCAAGTCAAGGTAAACTTATTTTCTTTATAATGACTCTGCTTGTGACGAGAAAACCAGATTGCAAAATCAGAAGACTGTAGCGAGCAGTGGGCAGAAATTTCTGTGAAATAATTGAGGATTAAGGGCCATTGCGATCTGTTTGAGTTTTTTGATTCCATAATTATACTTATACAGTTGTCTTCTGTGTTGATTAGAATGGCATCGGGGGCGGGTCTGTTGAAAGAGCTGGATGATTTAAACAAGCTGGAGAAAGATGTGAACAACGCGCTTCAATCGGCGTTGGATGGCACCCTCGTAGCTCGGAAGCCCATATCGTTGGCGTCGCTTCCTCTCCCGCAAAGCCCTCTCGCCGAGAAGGCCACAGCCTACGCCAAGTCGTGGCTAGACCCCGCCATATTCCTTCACAGCATGCGAACGTACTATTTTGGGACGGCCATAGCCACGGTGAATTTCCCTCACTGGAATTGGGATCTGCAGGTGCTTTACTTGGCATCGGTGCTCCATGACCTGGGCCTCTCATCCGTGGCCATGGAACAGACACCGCTCTCCTTTGAATTCCACGGGGGGCTGCTTGCTCGGGAGTTTCTGCTACGCGAGGGGGCCACGGAGCGCATTAGCGATAGCGTGGCTGAGGCCATTTTCAGGCATCGGGACAACCTATGCGAGACGTTCGGGCATTCGCCGGAGAGTGGGTTGCTCATCTGCGGATCCCACCTGGACGGCTACGGCGCGTTCGAGCCTCTCATCCACGCGGACACCGTCCAGGAGGTGGTGAAATGCTTCCCCAGAAATAATTTCTGCAATGTGGCTGCACATTTGTTCATTCAGGAAACAAAGATCAAGCGCTTTTGCACGTCGGCAGGGAGAGCGAAGGACTCCGGTATTGTCAATAAAATCAGAAACAATGCAGTGTTTGCAAAATATGATCACCAATCACTGTGATGTACATGTATGGTCTTTAAGGTGAAGGATCGATATCTATGCGTTTAGTATCAGGTTTCATTCTGGTTCATCGTGGGTACTTCCAGAATTTCATGTTTGTTTTTAGCTTAAAAAAATCATGTCCATGTCCAGGTTGAAACAGTAATGAGGGGTGTTTGGGTTCGTTTCTATTATTGACGAAATAAATATAAAAATAATGGGCTTTAAGATGCTTCATCTTCTCTTGCATAGCCTTTGTCCATTGTAGCCCATTTTCATTGTCAATTTTGAACCAATGCCTTTTATATGTTTTTTAAATTTATTTAAAGATTTTTGAGAAATATTTAAGCGAGCTTGCCATAGTTGTTTCAGTCATGGTGTTGGCTTACATGGTGGCAATGAAAGGAACCTACTTGTTCTCTTGGACAACTACTTGTAGCTTTGCCAATGCCTCCTTCTTCTTTAACAACTCTTAGTGCATTGCATCTATCCATCTTGCCAGCTATCCAGCTAAATGACATTCTCTCCTAATTACATAAGTTGAACTCTACTCTTGTCCCTATATTCCATATAGTAGCAGTGTGGAGTCTCCACATTCATCAAATCAATTCTTTAGTAATGGTAATAGTCTTGCTGATGTCTCAAGTTCTTCCCTACCTCTTCCATCCTCCAATCAAACTTCTGGGCCTTCTCCTTCAAGTGCCTATTCTCTTCTCTCCTTAAGGTTGCACATTGATGGCATGTATGTCTTATAATCTTTCTCTTTTTTATTTACCCATGTAGAGCCTACATTTTCTTATAACTTCTACAACTATGTCATAGCCAATGATTCAATTTTTCTCATACATTATGATCCACAAATAAGGGATTTATATTCCTCTCACTTGGGCACCGCTGATTCTTTATGCTATTCAAATTGGATCTATATTCTCATATTTCTATCATTTAAATGACTTATAAAGCTTTTAATTTTTATGCACTTTTCAGTGAAAACTATTGAACAACAATATTCAAGATTAATGATATGCCTTTTCTATAATATAACCAATACACAAGCAACTATTTGACAACGTCAATAACAACTAGGCCTCTCCAATTACTCGACATCAAAAACTTTGTCTTTGGTGCAGCTCCTTTGCATATTGATATCTAACTGAACTAGATCTGCCATAAACAATGCCTTATTTCCATATAAAAAGTAACGAACACCAATCAAAATCTTGATGGCAAACAAGAGCTAATGAGTATGTTATGTATAGTGTTTGGACCAAAATTCTTCAAGAAAAACCATAGTTTCCAATTCAATAAAGAGTACTTATTCAGTATCTCGACTCTTTTATGAGTTCCCAGAATGACCAAAATATCTGAACACACCAAAGGATCCCTGCACACCACACAACGCACTGGCAGAGAGTAAAGTACAATGAACTGAAAATGCTTAAGTAGTGATCCTTGTTGTCACCTTATTCTTCATGAGCTTGACCTTCTTCTCAAAGATCTCTTGTTAATCTGATGGTGATACTCTTTAAACCTGTCATATAACTTATTACTCTATTCTTGTACCTCCACCAGCTTCTTTATCCTCCTCTTGATCATGTCAGGCTCTGCCACTATATCCTGCAAGAATTTAATGACAAGTAGTTCCAGCTGGATAGGAAGTACCTCCATGCCATAAACTAACTGGAAAGGTGCTTTTCTTTTGGCCCTATTCATGCTGATCCTATCTCCCCATAGTGCATATCTGAGAATCCCATAGTGCATATCTGAGAATCCCATGTTTTGGGGTTGTATTCCAGTGTATTCTTGATGACCCTAATTATATTAGAAAACTCAGCCTGGCCATTTCCCTGTGGATAATACTTAACCTATGTATATATTTTTGTGGAGTACTCACTCATTCAAATGTCAATTTGACTTATGTATATATTTTTGTGAAATACGGAAACCAGATACCAACATTTCTTACACAGAAAACATACTCCAACGATCCTCATCTCTTCATGAAAAACTGTACAAATCTATCATGAATCAATTAATTGAACATAAATGAAATGGCAATTATTTATAGCAGATATGAAATGGAAATTATGTGAACCATGTGAGGGATGGTAATTGACTACCCACATGGGATGTCTGCACTAATTAAACTAGAGACTACCATGATATGTTCACATGAAAGACACCACAAAATGCCAAACACTTGAACCATGATACATCCACCAGGGAAGATACACTAAATGCCAAGAAGTGATGAGAGGAAAAGTAGTTAAAATATTTTATGAATTAATTTAATGTCACTATTTACCAGCCAAAACTGTCCAATCCATGCACATGCCCAGCAAAATCTCTTCATGCGTCTCAGGGAGAGGCACTGCATCAGATCTTACCAGCCTGTATACAGAACTGTTGGTTTTCATCAAACTTTGGTGGAGAATGAAATTACGAGTGGAATGATAGAGCTATCGCTGAGAATTTACGTTAAACCATTGCCATGACTACAGGCAGCGTGACAAATGTAAAGGAGAACTTATGATAACTCACATACTGAATTGAAAGTATAATTTCAAATCAACACAATACCCACTTTATCGTAAAATTCGATTGAATGTAGCTGTAAATGAAAGTCCATCAATGGAATCACATAAATAACTGGCACATAGATTTAACTTTGAAAACAAAATGGGAAAACCATCTTTTCAATGGATACCCACTTCTCATTTTGACAATCAGAGGTTACAATACAGTCATTTTGACAATCAGAAGTTACAATACAGCTCAAGGATTGTTGGAAAATGTAATTACTCGTAGATATGTATCTTACTCTCAGTCGAATCTGTCAGAGTCTGTACAAGTCAAAATCTTTTTTGTGAGTCTGACAAGAGGGAAGAGTCCACAATTCGGCAATGTAAACCAGTCGAATTTATTTATGAAGCTAAGTTGTTAGGTAGATAGTTATTACAGTCTTTAATGGTGAGTGAGTCGACCCATGTAGAAGCAATCTTCAGGTTGCCTATAAATAGAAGAAGCAAATTGTAAATTAGGTTAGAGAGTCAAGAGAGATTACAGACAATAGACACTAGAAGAACTCAGGGTGAGAAAAGAGCTGAAGCTCTGTAAAAGGTCAAGTTTAGACCAACAAGTCTGGACCGACAAGTTTGTAATACTTTGTTATTTCCGCATAGTTAAATATATGAAATAGTTTGTGGNATATTTCCAGATTTACTTGGGTAAATGTCTTTTACAATTACTGTTAAGTGAAAGATCAAAGAACCCATAAATTTCTCACCGCGTGAAAGTTCCAGGTTTCACAGCACATTGGTCGACTCAAGTCTTCCTACATATTTGGGCATATGTTTTTATAAGTTATTTGGATTTGTAAATGTGTTTATTTTATTTCATCTTACTCACAGGTGAAAAGCATTTGTAATTTCTTAAGTCTCTTAGACTAAGAAACATACTCTGTAGATTTCGACCAAAGTGAACCAGCAAGGTCGGTTGTGTGAGCAAACTTGAGAGGTCGGTTGAGTCAGCCCACTGAGATCA